>PVLC010022848.1:0-26168 GCA_004027655.1 Graphiurus murinus | reverse complement strand
GTACTGGGGATTGAACTCAGGGGCATTCTACCTCCGAGCTATACCCCCAGCCCTATTTTTTATTCTTTATTTTTGAAACCGAGTCTCACTAAGTTGCAGAGTGCCTCACTAGGTAGCTGAGGCTGGCCGCGAACCCGGATCCTCCGGTCTCAGCCTCCCGAATGCTGGGATTACAAGCGTGCGCCACCACACCCGGCTTCCTATTTTTTTTTTCTTTATTTTGAAACTGAGTTGCACAGAGCTTCACTAAGTAGCTGAGGCTGGCCTTGAACCTGGATCCTCTGGTCTCAGCCTACCAAAGTACTGGGATTACAAGCATGTGCCACCACGCCTGGCTTTTTTATTCTTTATTTGGAAACAGGGTCTCACTAAGTTGCGGAGTGCCTCACTAAGTAGCTGAGACTGGCTGTGAACCCGGATCCTCTGGTCTCAGCCTCCCAAATGCTGGGATTACAAGTGTGCACCACCATTCCCGGCTCAAAAAAACCTATATTTTTATTTTTATTTATTTATTATTTTTTTTGTGGTACTGGGGATTGAACTCAGGGGCATTCTACCTCCGAGCTACACCCCCAGCCCTATTTTTTATTCTGTATTTTGAAACCAGGTCTCACTAAGTTGCGGAGTGCCTCACTAGGTAGCTGAGGCTGGCGACGAACCTGGATCCTCCAGTTTCAGCCTCCCAAATGCTGGGATTACAAGCGTGCGCCACCACGCCCGGTTAAAACCTATATATATATATATTTTTTTTTGCGGTACTGGGGATTGAACTCAGGGGCATTCTATCTCCGAGCTACACCCCCAGCCCTATTTTTTATTCTTTATTTTGAAACCGAGTTTCACTAAGTTGCGGAGTGCCTCACTAGGTAGCTGAGGCTGGCTGTGAACCCGGATCCTCCGGTCTCAGCCTCCCGAATGCTGGGATTACAAGCGTGCACCACCACGCCCGGCTTAAAACCTATATTTTTAAAACAACATATATAGCGTTTCTTTGAGTTAACTTTTTTTTTTTTTTTTTTTGGCAGAGCTTGGGATTGAACCCAAGGCCTTATACATAGTAGGCAAGTGCTCATCTGTAGAGCTACACACCCGGTTCGTTAGTTATGTGTGTCTGTGTGTGTGTGTCTGGGAATTGAACCCAGGGGCATTCTACCTACAAGCTATAACCCATTCCTATTTTTATTTTTATTTTGAAACGGTTTTGTTAGGTTGATAAGTCTCATTCCTTGCTGAGGCCGTCCTTGAACCTGCAGTCCTCCTCTCTCAGCTTCCCAAGTACTGGGATTACAAAGCATGCGCTACTATTTCAGGCTATAAGTGTTAGTTAATTAATTAAAAATTTTTCTGGTATTGGGGATTGAACCCAGAGGTATTCTACCCCTGAGCTACATCCCCAGCCCTATTTTTATTTTGGAACAGGATCTTGGTAGGTCATGAGAGTCTTACTACTACTCTGAACCTGTGATCCTCTTGTCTCTGCTTCTCAAGTACTGGGATTACAAGTATGTGCTGCTATGCCCGATTTACAAGTATTAATTTAAAAAGGATTCCTTTAAAAGGTCAGCGTGGTGGTGCATACTTCTAATCCCAGTACTTGGGAGGCTGAGACAGGAGGATTGCAGGTTCAAGGCTAGCCTCAATAATTTAGTGAGGTCTGCTGCAAAATTAAAGAGAAGCAAGTGCTGTTCTGCTTTTCTGTTTATCAGGCAACAAGATATGCCTAACAGGTTTAACTTTGTTCACAGAATGTCTACTAGAGTCCTTTTGGCTACTCTTTCCATCCCTATCACCCCTGAGCGTACCGATATTGCTCGACTTCTGGATATGGATGGTATTATAGTCGAAAAACAACGTCGCCTTGCAACACTGCTTGGTCTTCAAGCCCCACCTACGCGGATTGGTCTTATTAACGATATGGTTAGTAAAAGATTGAGCATTTAGAGCTTTGGATCAAAAGTTTTATTTGATTGGATGGTCAAGTTTAATAATTAATGATTAAATAACTGGGAACTTGATTCATTCCCAAAGGATTCTGATACATGGACACAGGATCGCTGGTATGAATGTGGGTACTTTGTTCAGTTGAGATGATTTTTCTCTAGTGGATTAAATTGGTGGGAGCTTTTTTTTTTTTTTGCTGGTGGTACTGGGGATTGAACTCAGGGGCATTCTACTTCCGAGGTATGCCCCCAGCCCTATTTTTTATTCTTTATTTCAAAACCGGGTCTCACTAAGTTGCAGAGTACCTCACTAGGTAGCAGAGGCTGGCCGTGAACCCGGATCCTCTGGTCTCAGCCTCCCAAATTCTGGTATTACAAGCATGCGCCACCACGCCTGGCTGAAGGGAGCTTTGATGTAGTTAAAACTTGGCCTGGATTGGTTGTGAGAAATACTGTGGGATACTCTGTATGAGGAAAAGTAACAGGGTAGGAAGGGTCATGGCGTATTTCAGGAATACTACTATCAACCTAACATGTGGGGTATCCATGTGTGGATGTTGAGGCCCAGAGGAAGAAAAGGTAAGCTAGACTTAGACTTGATTTTGGACACCAAAGATATTTCAAACTTTTTTCCTCTTTTAGACTTTCCTTTTTTTTTTTTTTGTGGTCCTGGGGATTGAACTCAGGGGTATTCTACCTCCAAGCTATACCCCCAGCCCTATTTTTTTTTATTCTTTATTTTGAAACTGAGTCTCACTAAGTTGCAGAGTGCCTCACTAGGTAGCTGAGGCTGGCCGCGAACCGGGATCCTCCGGTCTCAGCCTCCTGAATGCTGGGATTACAAGTGTGCGCCACTACGCCCGGCTTCATGTTATTTTAAAGTAGTGGTTCTTAACCAGAATTATGCAACAAGCTGGGCATGGTGGCGCACTCCTGTAATCCCAGTACTTGGAGGGCTGAGATAGGAGGATCACAGGTTCCAGGATAGCCTTAGCAAGTAGTGAGACTCTCATCAACCTAGCGAGACCCTGTTCCAAAATAAAAATAAAAATAGGGCTGACGGTGTTGCTCAGAGGTATAATGCTCCTGGATTCAATCCCTAGTGTCTCCCCCCACACCCCCCAAAAAAATTATGCAACGGAACTGTAAAGTAACTGTCATTCCTGTGTCTTCATAGAGTTAGTTCTAGATACCCTGTGGATACTAAAATCCATATGCAAATAAACTTAAAGTCATCTCTAGATTACTTAAAATACCCAATACAAAGTAAATGCTTTGTAAATAGTTGTTAGACTGAACTATCTAGGAAATAATGACAAGAAAAATGTACATGTATAGTATACATGGAAATTTTCCCTCTAAAATATTTTCTTTTTTTGTGTGTGGTTTGGGGATCAAGCCCAGAGGCACTGTACCTTTAAGCACCACACTCAGCCTGATTTTATTTGGAAACAGGATCTCGCTAGGTTGATTCAAGTCTCACTACTTGCTGAAGCTGTCTTTGAACCTACGATCCTCTTCTCTCAGCCTCCCAAGTACAAGGATTACAAGCATGTTCCACAATGCCTGCCTCCAGAATATTTTCTATTTATGGTTGGATGACTGCATGTGGAACCTGAGGTTTAGAGGGCCAACTGTTAACCTGTGACTAACACTATCTTATTGGTGGACATTTGAGTTTTTTCCAGTTTGGGCCTAATAATGTCATAACTTTTGTGTGATTATTTGTATTTCTGTAAGAGTAATTTGTGAACTCTGGTATTTTACTTGTTATTGGTAATCAGTCTATGTTGTCCATAGTAGCTGCAAATATCTTACTGTATTTTTTTTTTTTTTTTGCAGTACTGGGGATTGAACTCAGGGGCATTCTACCTCTGAGCTATACCCTCAGGCCTATTTTTTATTCTTTATTTTGAAACAGGGTCTCACTAAGTTGCGGAGTGTCTCACCAGGTAGCTGAGGCTGACCGTGAACCCGGATCCTCCGGTCTCAGCCTCCCGAATGCTGGGATTACAACCTTGCGCCACCACGCCCGGCTTATCTTACTGTATTGATTTACAGTTTTTATTTCCAAGTTCTTGGGCTCCTCAGTATAGGAAGATGTATAATGCAGGGCAAGAAACAAGTTTGGATTGTTTTTTGTAAATTTATGGGTGGTCAAGTCTTGATAGTCTTCCATTTTTTCAGATTTCTGTAGTTTTCTTAGTTATTCTCAGTTGGAAAATTTTCATCAGCTATTAAACCTTTTGCTTTGCTTACTTTAGGTCAGATTCAATGTACTACAATATGTTGTCCCAGAAGTGAAAGACCTTTACAACTGGCTGGAAGTAGAATTTAACCCATTAAAACTCTGTGAGAGAGTCACAAAGGTAAGCCTTTGTCTTCAATTTTGCTTATGTTACCGTGTAGTCAGCATTATTAAGAGTTATGGGTTTTCTTTGTCTGTGTTAAAAGTATTCTTTTGTATGCTTTAACGTGCACATTTCATTGTCTTTTCTTTTATATCAAGAGAAAAGATATTTCTGATGTGCTAAACAAACTTTTGGAGGTAAATTAGCAGCATGACTACTTTAGCCATTGCTGTCAGTCACCTTCAGACAAATATCAGTGGTTTCATGATAAACTTTGTATTTCTTTGAAGATGTTTTGGTATCTTTTTCATAGAAAGTATAATTTTCTCCATTTAATGGATTTCATAGGTTCTGAATTGGGTTAGGGAACAACCCGAAAAAGAACCAGAGTTGCAACAGTATGTGCCCCAACTGCAAAACAACACCATACTCCGCCTTCTGCAGCAGGTAAAAATTACAAATGAATATTTTATGGAGGAACTCTATTTCCCATTTTGTGTATTTTGAGGAAAACAAAAAAATTGGAAAAATTTAGGACTGTCCAGGAAGTGAAGCCTTCCCAGATTATACACTTGCCCAGATTTATGTTTTTTACTGAGCCCTATCTTCTATGACTATTAACGAAAACCTCTGTTTCTGGGTTTTTTTTTCCCTGTTAGAAAATATAGCATCGAGCATTTTAACATCTATCGCTGTATACATATGGGACTTTTTATTTTTTGTTTTGAAACAGGGTCTTGTTAAGTTGCGGAGGCTGGCCTTGTCCCTGTGATCCTCCTTTCTTAGCCTCCCAAGGTCTGGGATTACAGGCAGGTGTCACCAAGCCTGGCTCAGTTTAAACATTTTAAAGCTTTAGTCACTCTTCAGACCTTTCCATCGGAAAACTAGTGAATGAAAAACACTCTGCCCTTCTGCTAACTTCAGGTGTTGGTATATTTTATCATAATTTAGTCCAACTTTTTTTTTGGGTGCTGAGGATTGAAATCAAGGGTGTGTGTGTGTGTGTGTGTGTGTGTGTGTGTGTGTGTGTGTGTGTGTTTAACTTCTGAGCTACACCCCCAGTCCTTTTTACTTTTTTATTTTGAAAAGGATCTTGTGAGTTGGCTGAGGCTGGCCTTGAACTTGTGATCCTCCTGTCTCAGCCTCCCGTGTACTGAGATGACAGGTGTACGCCACTGCACCTGGCTTATTTAAACTTAAGTGTAAGTGTTATGGTTTATAATGGCTCAAGTGCTCCTGTTTTTATTTTCATTTGGGGAGGGAAGTTCTTATTAGATATTTGTGTGTACCTGTGCACATTTCATTGACCTGCTTTCTTTTATGTATGTGAGCAGTGTTATTTCTTGTGTGCTATACAGACAGTTGAAGGTCAATTAGCAGAATAACTGTAATAGTAATGCTGCCAGTCTCCTTCAGACAAAAAAATTTAAAATACAGGACCTTTTTTCTTTATTGTGGTACTGGGGTGTTATGTGACCATTTAGTGTTTTTATAAAATTAGATTTTAAAACATTTATACTCGAGGAATGGTATAATGGGATGTTTCACAGCTTAGGGTTTGGGATTCATAGCCTGGAATTAGAATCCTTATTTAGTAGTATACTTCAAGACAAATTGAGCTTCATTTTTTTTTTTTTATTCTGAGCAGTGGGCATAATTTCTGCTTCCCATGGCTGTCATGACATTGCTGAGTAGATGCAGCTATTGTTATTAACCCTGTGTTTTTCATGCAGGTGGCACAGATTTATCAGAGCATTGAGTTTTCTCGTTTGACTTCTCTGGTTCCTTTTGTTGATGCTTTCCAACTGGAACGGGCCATAGTAGATGCAGCCAGGCACTGCGATCTGCAGGTATGTATTGTAAGGAGCACTGAGGTGGGTGAGTCCTCTGCTTCTCTGCTTCTGGTTTAGTGACACCTTTTTTATGCCTTACTGAGTAAGTTTCATAGCTTTTGTGTTTCATATTGGTTGAATTTCTATCAAGCCATGTTGAATTTCTATCAAGTCACTTATAGAATGACTTCATGTTAATACATAGATTTAACCACGGATAATTAAATTTCCAAAGGTTCGCATTGACCACACCTCTAGGACCTTGAGTTTTGGATCTGATTTGAATTATGCTACCCGAGAAGATGCCCCAATTGGTCCTCATCTGCAGAGTATGCCGTCAGAACAAATACGAAATCAGCTCACAGCCATGTCCTCAGTACTTGCAAAAGCACTTGAAGTCATCAAGCCAGCTCATATACTGGTATGCATCTTTAGGGGAGAAATTAATTCCAGAAGTTTTGAGGGACAGTTATCCTATATCTTTCACAAAAAGGCTTGAAATGATATCTGAGTCAAGGTATTTATCATATATTTCCTATTGACTTGTACTTTATTGTTTCATATTTTATTGCATATCTTTTATCAGATATGCAAATCACTGAGTTGCCTTCTGCAGCATAAAATATTACACTACATAGGTAATGTAATAATAATAGATTGCGTTATTTGAAACAATATTCTATACACATCATAACCCCAGAAGAGTGGAGTACAACAATTAGGCCTTTTCATGCTTAGATTATTATTATTATTATTATTATTAGGCCTTTTCATGCTTAGATTATTATTATTATTATTACTTTTTTTTTTTTTTTGCGGTACTAGGGATTGAACTCAGGGGCATTCTACCTCTGAGCTACACCCCCAGTCCTGTTTTTTATTATTTATTTTGAAACAGGGTCTCACTTAAGTTGCAGAATGGCTCACTAAGTAGCTGAGGCTGACCAGGAACCTGGATCCTTCAGTCTCAGCCTCCCAAGTACTGGGATTACAAGCATGCGCTACCACGCCCAGCTATGCTTATTTTTTGTGAGCTCTGTTAGTATTCCTTCTTGGCTCATCCTTAAGATAGATTTGGTGAAAATTTAACAATTGCTGTGTCATTGCTATTCAGATACTGAATAGGAAGAGTATCATTATTTGTTAATGGGAAAAAATAGCTTAGGTAATATGGTAATATTTTGTAATTTTTTTTTCTTTGTAAATTTTTTTTTTCTTTTTGTGGTACTGGGGATTGAACCCAGAGGCATTGTACCTTTGTGCTATGCCTCCAGCCGATTTTATTTCTTATTTGGAAACAGGGCTTTGCTTGGTTGATGACAGTTTCACTGCTTTGCTGAAGCTGTCCTGGAACCTGCAAATCAGCCTGATTCAGCCTCCCGAGTTATAGGGATTACTGGTATGAGCCACTGTGCCCAGCATTATTTTGTAATTTCTTTGATGCCTAATACCGGGGTATGTTGCTTTGAATTGTTTTTACAATTGTAATGTATGCTTATAATCCATTATTTCGGAGGCTGAGAAAGAGGGTCACAGGTTGGAGACCAGCCTCAGTAACTTGGTGAGGCCCTCTGCAACTTAGTAAACCCTGTTTCAGAATAAAAAATGAAATAGGGCTGTGGGGTGTAGCTTGGAGGTAGAATAATACCCCTGGGTTCAATCCCCAGTACCACAAAAAGAAGAAAAAAAAAATTTACAAAGAAAAAAAATTACAAAATATTACCATATTACCTAAGCTATTTTTCCCCATTAAAAATGCTGTTTCTCTCTTTTTTTCCTTTTTCTTTTTTTTTTAGCAAGAGAAAGAAGAACAGCATCAGTTGGCAGTTACTGCATATCTTAAAAATTCACGAAAAGAGCATCAGCGTATCCTGGCTCGTCGTCAGACAATCGAGGAAAGGAAAGAGCGGCTTGAGAGTCTGAATATTCAGCGTGAGAAAGAAGAATTGGAACAGAGGGAAGCTGAACTCCAGAAAGTACGGAAAGCTGAAGAGGAGAGACTGCGCCAGGAAGCAAAGGAGAGAGAGAAGGAGAGGATCTTACAGGAGCATGAGCAAATCAAAAAGAAAACTGTTCGTGAGCGTTTGGAGCAGATCAAGAAGACAGAGCTGGGTGCCAAAGCATTCAAAGATATTGATATTGAAGTATGTAGCTTCTTACCCATTAAGGATATAGTTTTATCAGGTCTTCTATACTCTTCACACCATAGTCTTTTACCACTTCTTGGCTTGTTTTGGGTTATTTGGTTATTTCTTAAACCATATAACATGAAGTAAGGTTATTGACCAGTATTTTTATATTTCCTAAATTAACAGTTATTATAAAAAATGTAATTAGGACTTTGGCTCTAGAATTCAGTAAGCTCTGTTGACTCTTAAACATTTTTACTCAGTGTTGCATTTATTACCTTTCAGGATCTTGAAGAATTGGATCCAGATTTCATCATGGCTAAACAGGTTGAACAACTGGAGAAAGAAAAGAAGGAACTTCAAGAACGCCTAAAAAATCAAGAAAAGAAGGTAAATGAACGAATCAAACTTTAATGGAAATTAAAGGAAGCTAGGCCAGTTATGGTGACACATACCTGTAATCCCAGCTCCTCAGGAGTCTAAGGCAGGAGGATCTGAAGTTTGAGCCAGTCTGGGTAGCTTAGTGAGACCCTGCCTCAAAAAGGGATGGGGATGTAGCTCATTGTAGAGACCTGGATTCAACCTTCAGACTGGTGGAGGGAGTACTTTAAAAACAACTGTCTCTGTTTTCATGCCATTCAGATTGACTATTTTGAAAGAGCTAAACGTTTGGAAGAAATTCCTTTGATAAAGAGTGCTTATGAGGAACAGAGGATTAAGGACATGGATCTGTGGGAACAACAAGAAGAAGAAAGAGTAAGTATTTCATTTAATTAAAATGGGCGTGGTGGCGCACTCTTATAATCCTAGTACTTGGAAGGCTGAGACAGGAGGACGCAGGTTTACGGCCAGCCTCAGCTACTTTGTGAGGTTCTCTGCAACTTAGTGAGACCCTATTTCAAAATAAAGAATAAGCCGGGCATGGTGGCGCACGCTTATGATCCTAGCATTCGGGAGGCTGAGACCGGAGGATCTGGGTTCGCGGCCAGCCTCAGCTACCTAGTGAGGCACTCTGCAACTTAGTGAGACCCGGTTTCAAAATAAAGAATAAAAAATAGGGCTAGGGGTATAGCTCGGAGGTAGAATGCTCCTGAGTTCAATCCCCAGTACCACAAAAAGAAAAAAAAAATAGGGCTAGGGGTATAGCTTGGAGGTAGAATGCCCCTGAGTTCAATCCCTAGTACCGCAAAAAAAAAAAAAAAAAAGAATAAAAATAGGGCTGGGGTGTAGCTCAGAGGTAGAATGCCCCTGGGTTCAATCCCCAGTACCACCAGAAAAAATGTATGTGTGTATGTATCTGTGGAGACGTGATCTCATGGTCCTGTCTAACCAGATTGTTGCCATCTGGAGATAACCCAGTGTTACCATTCTTCTAAGTTTTACAAGAAAAGTTGAAGTTCTTGTGATAATTCTCTTCATATATAAATATTTAAAACTTTTACAAGCCAGTGTGCACAATTGTAATCCCAGTACTTGGGAAGTTGATATGTGGATGGTAGGTAGGTTTGTAGCCAGCCTCAACAACTTAGGCACTCTGCAAGTTAGTGAGACATTGTTTCAAAATAAAAGATAAAATAGGTCTGGGGATGTAGCTCAGAGGTAGAATCACTTGAGTTTAGTCCCTAGTGCCAACAACAACCAAAAAGAATATCTGTCAGTGATTAGTTTGGAATAAATTATTAATAATAACAAAAGCTTTGAAATGTAATTGTGTATATGTATTTGCAGATCACTACCATGCAGCTAGAACGGGAGAAGGCTCTTGAGCATAAGAATCGAATGTCACGAATGCTAGAAGACAGAGATTTGTTTGTGATGCGACTCAAAGCCGCTCGGCAGTCTGTTTATGAGGTGAGTACGGGTTTAGGGAGGTCCATATGTGAGCCTCATAATTTTGCCTCAAGTATTTTACATAAATATTGTGGTACATTCTATCTTAACATGTCTAAATATTATTCAAATGATAATTTTCATAGAAAGCTTTTGGAACCATATGAATAAATTTTCCTAAAGATAAAAACATCTAAATTAAAAAAAAATTAGCATGCTTGCTAAATGAACTTGATTCATTTGGAAATTCTGGCTTTTGTATGCTTAGGTTCATTTCTGTGGTTCCAAGAATTTTATAGTTCTTTTGGAAACTTAAAAAAGCATACTCCTAGTTTCTATCATTTGAAAATCTTTGTTTCCCCTCACCCTTTGGGTACTTCAAACAGGAAAAGCTTAAACAGTTTGAAGAACGATTAGCAGAAGAAAGGCATAATCGTTTAGAGGAACGTAAGAGACAACGTAAAGAAGAACGTAGAATAACTTACTATAGAGAAAAAGAGGAGGAGGAACAGAGGAGGGCAGAAGAACAAATGCTAAAAGGTAACCAGAACCACCAAGGTTGGAGGAAGAGTAATGTAAGGTTGATGTTCGAGCCAGTGTTTAGCAATCTTTCTCTTTTTCTTGTTTTTTTGGTATTGAGGATTGAACCCAGGAACATTATGTCTCCGAACTACCCCTATCCCGTTTTGAAGCAGGGTTTCACTGAGGTGCTGAGGCTTGCCTTGAACTTGTGATTCTGTTAATTTCAGTCTCCCAAGTATTGGGATTGTAATCATGCGCCATGGTGTCTACCTGCTATCTTATTTAATAGAAAATACAGGGATCCAAATAATTGGCCTCTTAGCACTGCAGTTAATTAGTTCTTAACCCATATTGAAGTGGCTTAAATCCAAATGCGAAGATGTTAAATCCTCTATGAACTTTGTTTTCATATACTTCACGAGCACTCTGGGCTACATCCCTAGCTCTTTTTACTTAGAGACTGGATCTAAGTTGCCCAAGGTAATCCTCCTTCCTTGGCCTCCTGAGTTGTATATGATATTCTTTTAAAATTTTATACTAGCTAGGTGTCATATTGTGCATCTGTAACCCAGTATTTGGGAGGATGAGGCAGGAGGATTCCAGGATAGAGGCCAGCCTTGGCAATTTATTTTTTTGGTACTGGGGATGGAACCTGGGGGCATTCTACCTCCAGGCTACAGCCCCAGCCCTATTTTTTTATTCTTTATTTTGAAACAGGGTCTCACTAAGTTGTGGAGGGCCTCACTAAGCAGCTGAAGCTAGCTACAAACCTGGATCCTCCAGTCTCAGCCTCCCAAATCCTGGGATTACAAACGTTTGCCATCATGCCCGGCTTAGCCTTGGCAATTTAGTGGTACCTTGTTTCACAATAAACAATAAAAAGGGCTGGGATGTAGTCCAGAGTTAGAAAGCCCCTGGGTTCAATCCCCAGTATCAGAAATATTTAATGTTTTGTTTTGTTTTTAGTCACTATCTTCTGTGTAGGTTATTAACATGTTTTGAGGAATGCATGTCAGGTGAATGCTGTGAAATGGTCCTATATCTGGAATCTTAGAGGTGCAGGAATAGAGGGAGGGATTCTAGTCTCATTAAAAAAACTGTTGAGTTGTATAACACTTGTTTTCTTGGATATGTTCTGTCATTTAGCTGATTACCAACTATAGTAAAATACATTTTTACTCTAGGCTTCTGGTTTTATACCAGAAAACGAGGCCTAGCACTAGGGGAAGCACTAGGGGAAAGGCATGGGTGAGAGGTGCACTTAGTAACCTAACCCATTATATAGAACGAGAAGAGAGAGAGCGGGCTGAACGTGCAAAGCGTGAAGAAGAGCTTCGAGAGTATCAGGAACGGGTCAAAAAACTAGAAGAGGTGGAAAGGAAAAAGCGCCAAAGGGAGTTGGAAATCGAGGAACGAGAACGCCGCAGAGAAGAAGAGCGAAGACTTGGTGATGACCCGCTTTCCAGGAAGGTAGGCGTTGAAGTTAGGTTTATTTTGTTTTTTTGCGGTACTGGGGATTGAACTCAGGGGCATTCTACCTTCGAGCTATACCCCCAGCCCTATTTTTTATTCTTTTTTTTTAAATTTATTTTTTTTTGCGGTACTGGGGATTGAACCTCAGGGGCATTCTACCTCTGAGCTACACCCCCAGCCCTACTTTTTATTCTTTATTTTGAAACCGAGTCTCACTAAGTTGCAGAGTGCCTCACTAGGTAGCTGAGGCTGGCCTCAAACCCGGATCCTCCGGTCTCAGCCTCCCGAATGCTGGGATTACAAGGGTGCGCCACCACGCCCGGCTAGGTTTATTGTCTTATCAGTTAATTTTCCTAATTGTGGCCTAGAGGGTGACACAAAATTTCTAATTCTGTGGCACTCAAAGGTGTATTTGTTGGAACAAATGCCAGCATCACCTGGCAGCTTGTTTGTAATTTATATTCTCAGGCCTAGCCCCAAACCTTCTGATTCAGAATCTGTAATTTAACCAGATTCATCTCAGAAGATGACTGGAATATTGCTCTAAATAGTCCTCTATTTTTTATTTGTGGTACTGTGAATTGAACCCAGGGGCTCTGCCACTGAACTACATTATCAGTCCTATTTTATTTTTTTTTAAAAATAGGGTCTCTAGCCGGGCGTGGTGGCACATGCTTGTAATATCAGTACTTGGGAGGCTGAGACCGGAGCTACTTAGGCCCCTCCGCAACTTAGTGAGACCCTGTTTCAAAATAAAGAATAAAAAAATAGGGCTAAGGGGTGTAGCTCGGAGGTAGAATGCCCCTGGGTTCAATCCCTGGTACCACCACCAAGAAAACAAACCAAAACTCAGGGTCTCATCAAGTACCACAGCCTTCAGTCCTGTTATACTTTCTTTTTTTGTGGTACTGGGGATTGAACCCAGGGGCTACACTGCCCAGCCCTATTTTTTTTTTTTCTTTTTCTTTATTTTGAAACAGGGTCTCAATAAGTTGTGGAGGGCCTCACTAAGTAGCCGAAGTTGGCTGTAAACTTGCGATCCCCCTGTCTCAGCCTCCCCAGTACTGGGATTACAAGCGTGCCCCACCACACCTGGCCCTGTGATACTCTTGTCTTAGTTTCTCAGGTACTGGGATTACAGGCAAATACCACTAGTTTAATTAGTTAATTTTTGTGTGTGTGTATGCATGGTACTGGGAATTGAACCCAGGGTCATTCTGCCTCTGAGCAATACTGCCAGCCCTTGAAAAAAAAAAATTTTTTTTGTTTTGAAACAAGGCCTTGCTAGGTTGCTGAGAGTCACACTAAGTGGATGAGGCTGGCTTCAAACCTTTGATCCTCCTGTCTCAGGTTCCCAAGTACTGGGATTAAAGGCATGCACCACTATGCCTGGCTTGGTTAACTTTTAAAGTAAGAGAGTAGTTTGACAGGCCCTCTTGCTCTGCAGTACACCAGTGTCAGATGCTTATCTCTATGGGGAAACTGATACTAGTATTACTATGTAGTCTTTACTTTTGTTCTGTAAAATATGGGGACAAGCCGGGCGTGGTGGCGCACGCTTGTAATCCCAGCATTCGGGAGGTTGAGACCGGAGGATCCGGGTTCGCGGCCAGCCTCAGCTACCTAGTGAGGCATTCCACAACTTAGTGAGACTCGGTTTCAAAATAAAGAATAAAAAATAGGGCTGGGGGTATAGCTCGGAGGTAGAACGCCCCTGAGTTCAGTCCCCAGTACCGGAAAAAAAAAAAAAAAATATGGGGACAGATTTTTAGTTTTGTTACTCTTGTTGCTAATTTTTGGTTTTCTGTGTTAATCAGTAAATATTTCAGAAATAATCCATTTTTCTTTGTGTCCTAAAAGACATGATTAGGTTTGTGGGATTTTTGTTTTGTTTGTTTGGTTTTGTTTTACTGGGGATTGAACCCAGAGGCATTCTACCTTTGAGCTACATTTCCAGCCCGATTTTATTTCTTATTTGGAAACAGGGTCTCACTAGGTTGATGAGAGTCTCATACTTGCTGCGGCTGTCCTCAAACCTGTGATCCTCCTGCCTCAGCCTCTCAAATACTAGGATTGCAGGCATGTGCCACCACGCCCAGCTTTGTGGGAATATTTTTGAAAACAGTTTAGTGTGTATGTATGAAATTAGAGCTGCTGTATGATTTTAAAATGTGTTAGTTTATGGGAGTTTTCTCCTTGTTTTGTGTTTAGTAGGTGCTGTGATGTACAGTTCAGAGCAGTTGGTTTTTTCCCACATTATCCTTTTTAAAAGTTAAGCTTCTAAGTCAAAGGGGGTCTGTAGTGCTTTTAATGGCTCCTGGTAGGTGCTCTCAGGTTACTTTTAAGTGCTGTTTGACCAGTATATAAAGCCTGCCTCCTTTTTTTTTTTTTTTGTGGTGCTGAGGATTGAACCTCAAAGGGTTTCAACACTTCCAGTTTTATTTTATTTTGAAATAGGATCTAAGTTGCTGAGTATACTTGGGATACTTCTGTCTCAACCTCCCAAGTACTGGGATTACAGGCATGTGCCACCATATCTGGCTCACCCACAATATTTGATAATGATAGTTCCATTGAACTGTCAATCTGAAGGCAGATTAAAAAAGAAGTAAAGACATTTTCATATTTAAGGGCTTGCAGTTTCAATATAAATAGGAAAATGGTAATACCAATAACTGTCATAGTAACTTTGCTGTGGTGACTCTTGTTCACTTGCTGATGCAGGACTCTCGTTGGGGAGATAGAGATTCTGAAGGCACCTGGAGGAAAGGACCTGAAGCCGACTCTGAGTGGAGAAGAGGCCCACCCGAGAAGTAAGTGAAGTTACATCTTGGGCATACCTGATCAGTGGTTTTTAAAATCTGAGGAAGGAATAGCTGAGAAGAATTGCATGGATTGGCTTACTGTTACTGAAATAAACACTACTATTATAACTGACCTAAACATCTTGAGAAAGAATGTGCTTCAGATTTGTTTTTACTCCCTCACCTAACAGTATTGAGTTTAGAGAGTAAGAAGGAACAGTTTCATAAATTTTTGTTAAGTAGCTTTAACAATTCTGCAAAATAATTATTGGTGGCAATCAGGAGTGCTAGCTTTACTTGCTGTACAGAAATTAGGCTTAGAAAGCTCATAAAAGATTTAGAAGTTGCCAAGGTACTGATGGGAAAGTATAGATAATTTTTTTAAGTGGTTGTCTGCTTATAGGTCTTTAAAGTATTGGTGTAAGATACTGGATTTTGTGTTATTTTTATTGGGAAAACTTTTTTTAAAAGGACCAGGATTACTGGGTGTGGTGGCACACGCTTGTAATCCCAGTACTTGGGAGGCTGAGACCGGAGGATCTGGGGTCACGGCCTGCCTCAGCTACTTAGTGAGGCCCTCTGCAACTTAGTGAGACCCTGTTTCAAAATAAAGAATAAAAAAAATAGGGCTGGGGTGTAGCTTGGAGGTAGAATGCCCCTGGGTTCCATCCCCAGTACTACAAAAAAAGGGACCAGGATTAATGAATTTAGCCCCCCTTCAGGCCACCCCCAACCCCTGTACTGGGAATTGAACCCCAGGGACATTCTACCTCTGATCTACACCCCCAGTCCTATTTTATTTTTATTTTGAAATAGTCTCACTAGGTTGATGAGAGTCTCACTACTTGCTGAGTCTGTCCTCAAACCTGCGATCCTCCTGTCTTAGCCTCCCAAGTACTGGGATTACAAGCATGTGCCACCATGCCAGGCTTGGTGCTCACCTTTAATCCCAAAGACAGGAGGATCACAGGTTTGAGGCCCGCCGTGAGAACCTCTTTCAAAATAAAAAAGCAAAATGGGCGGGGGTATAGCTCAGAGGTAGCATTCCTGGTTCAGTCCTCCAGTGACTCAGTGCCCTCCCCCAACACAACAGCAAACAGTATGTGGCTTGTTGCTTCATAGGGAGTGGAGACGTGGAGAGGGGCGGGATGAGGAGCGGCCTCACCGGAGAGATGAAGAACGACCAAGGCGCTTGGGAGATGACGATGAGAGAGAGTCTTCTCTTAGACCAGATGAAGACCGGGTCCCCAGGCGTGGCATGGATGAAGACAGAGGCCTTCGACGTCCTGATGAAGAGCGCTTCTCTCGTCGCGGGGCAGATGATGACCGGCCTTCCTGGCGTAGTGCAGATGATGACCGGCCTCCTCGACGAATTGGTGATGACGACCGGGGAAGCTGGCGTCACGCAGATGATGACAGACCACCTAGACGAGGACTGGATGACGATAGAGGAAGCTGGCGAACGGCCGATGAGGACAGAGGACCAAGACGTGGGATGGATGAGGACCGGGGGCCGAGGCGAGGAGGTGCTGACGATGAACGGTCATCCTGGCGTAACGCTGATGATGACCGGGGTCCCAGGCGGGGCGTGGATGATGACCGAGGACCTTGGAGGAATGCAGACGATGATAGAATTTCCAGGCGTGGTGCAGACGACGACAGGGGACCTTGGAGAAACATGGATGATGATCGGCTCTCGAGACGTGGCGAAGATGATCGGATTCCCAGGCGGAGTGATGACTCGAGACCCGGTCCCTGGAGACCATTTGTCAAGCCAGGTAAGATCTCGTATAATCTGCTTGATGTGTTTATGTGTAGGAAGTGAAATTTTAATGGAAAAGTGACAGATAAACAAGTCTTTTCCTTAAATTCCTCTTGCAGTGACTTTCATGTCAAAAGTTTGCCTTCCTTGTCCCACACTAAAAAAATCAACCTCACCCCTCTCTTCAGTAATACTAGTCTAATTTTCTTTCTGTTGACTGCTGCATTGAAGACTTCTTTGTTATGTCCATTCCTTAAGTACTGATGTGCTCTTCAATTTCTATCCTGGTTTGGCCATCTCTTAGAAATAATTAAAACCAAAATGTATGCTTATTAAATGTTCACACTCGCCCGGCGTGGTGGCGCATACTTGTAATCCCAGCATTTGGGAGGCTGAGACTGGAGGATCTGGGTTCGTGGCCAGCCTTAGCTGCCTAGTGAGGCCCTCTGCAACTTAGTGAGACCCTGTTTCAAAATAAAGAATAAAAAATAGGGCTGGGGGTATAGCTCGGAGGTAGAATGCCCCTGAGTTCAATCCCAGTACCACACACACAAAAAAAATGTTCACACTCCTGCCCACATAGGATTATACACAGAAGAGCCTGTTTTTTTTACTTAGTTCTGGCCCTGCTCATCTTTTCACACTTATCCTTGTCTCCTGTCTATTACCATCTCCTCCAGGTGAGTTCTGCATACTACATGCAGGTGGCAGGTAAATGCAATCACAGCACATCTTCACCTGCAAACTGCTGCCATTTGAGACTCTGTGCAAAATTTTGATTCATCCTCCAAACATTGTGTGTGTGCGTGTACCCACATGCTCCTGCAGGGCACCACTATGAGCTAAAACCTGGGTGTTCTCATTTACTCTGGTCCATTTCATCCTTCTATTAAATCTTTGGTTTACTTCATTTCTGCCTTTTTGATGTTCCTTAAAACTATTCACTTCTGGATTTCCCCCTTTGAACTTGGGTCTGGCCACCATCTTCATTTCTTTGACCTCTTACTCAACCTTCTAACTGGTCTCTGCTGATTCTCCACTCCCAATTCTTCTACAGTAAAAGTTTCATCCTAGAACTGGGCGTGGTGATGCATGCCTGTAATCCTAGTACTTGGGAGACTGATACTGGAAGGAGGTTCACAAGTTCAAGGCCAGCCTCAGCAATTTAGGGAGACCTGACCCTGTTTCAAACCAAAAATAAAAAGGGCTGGGGGGTGTAGTTTGAAGTTGTAATGCTCCCGGGTTCAATCCTTAGTACCAAAAAAAATATGCTAAGATCACATCTAAAGAAAGCAACTTCCTTGCCTTTACTTGTGGTTTCTAGTGCATATCTGTCCCTTTTAGGCTCACCTCATTCACTGTCAGATGGTGACTTTGTACAAGTCATTTTTCTGTGCCTTAAGTAAAATGGGGTTAACAGCACAATGGTTTTTTTTTTTTTTTTTTTGCAGTACTGGGGATTGAAGGGATTGAATGCAGAGGCATTCTACTTCTGAGCTGCACCTCCAGTCCTATTTTTTATCCTTTATTTTGAAACAGGGTCTCACTAAGCTGCAGAAGGCCTCACTAAGTAGCTGAGGCTGGCCTCAAACCTACAATTCTACTGTCTCAGCCTCCCAAATACTGGGATTATAAGTGTGTGCCACCATGCTTGGCTCAGTTGATCAGCAGTCAGTTCATAAGTGTGTTTTATGTTCTGCTTCAAAGTACCTTATTTAAGATATAATATAAATTGGGTGTGGTGGTACACACTTGGAATCCCAGTACTTGGGAGACTGAGATAGGATTGCAAGTTAGGCTGAGATAGGATTGCCACCTTCAGCTACTTACTGAGGTCCTCCACACCTTAGTGAGACCTTGTTTCAAAATAAAGAAAAAATAGGGCTGGGGGTATAGCTTGGAGTTAGAATGCCCCTGGATTCAATCCCTGGTACCACCAAAAAAAAAAAAAAAAAACCCTCACACATATGTATATATTCATTAACACACACACACACTCATACTCATTAACATAGACCCACTGCCGTGTGTGTGTGTGTGTGTGTGTGTGTGTGTGTACTAGAGATTGAACCCAGGGACATTCTTCCTCTGAGCCACACCCCTAACCCTCCTTTATTTTTTATTTTGAAACAGGGTCTCATTAAGTTGCTAAGGGCCTTACCTAAGTTGCTGAGGCTGCCCTCAAACCTGCCATCTTCCTGTCTCCTCCTCCCAAGTACTGGGATTACAGATGTGTGCCACATGCCTGGCTTGCCAATAGTATTTATAACTCATTCCTGAACAGAGCTTCCCAACACATAGTGCTTTCTCCCTATGGGCTGTAACTTCATAGCCCATGTTATTCTTGGTGATACTAGGTAGCACTGGGCTCGGGGGTGTTAAACTGCGAAGTCACCAGCAAAAATTAGGAAGATGTGAAAAATACAACCCTAAATAGACTCTGGAAAGGATGCTTGTTTAATAGAGAGCTAGAACTAGAAAGCAGAGTGCCACTGTCTTTAGTTGACCTGTGTGTCCAGCAACTCAGATTTTTTGTTGCTGTTGTGGCTGTTGAGTGACTGTAAAAGTGCCATGAGTATAAATTTGGGGGTTACTAATTTTAGCATGTATAAAACCTGACATGAGGCTAGCGTTAGGTATGGGTTAGATTGCATGAGGTAATTTAGGTACATGGTTTAGGTTAGTGCTTTGGCACATGGTTCTATCAGTGTTAGCAATAATAGTTAGCTTTAAAGCTGTAATGCTTCATTAAAATCTTTGCTGGCTTTGGCCTGTTAGATTCATATATCTCACAGCTACCTGTGGGACACTGGGCAGGATCAAAGCACATCTTGTTTTATGATTACGTGGTAGGTGGTAGGTGGTGGATGACAGGAATGTGAAAGAGTCTTTTACAGCAGTGATGGCTGTGACAACACTGCAAGATATAAATGAATCCATCATTGGGGTTCCAATTGTCAAAACTCAAAAAAGTTTCTGCTTAAATGAGCAGTTTAACATCAGGACAGATTTATACCTAAGTCTCTGCTTACAGCCAGGAAAAATTCAATGACACTTTTATGGAACATTCACCCTTGTTAGTCTGTGTAGTGATGTGCACAACTTTCTTTTTCTTTTTCTTTCTTTTAATGAAGCTGGAGTGTCTTAAATCAGTGCTCAGATGGTATTGAATTAATGCCAACATTATGATCTCTTCAGTTACTGCCAGTCTGTTTCTTGAGTGGCTTTGTTTTTTTTTTTTTTTTAAAGGTGGATGGAGAGAGAAAGAAAAAGCCAGAGAAGAGAGTTGGGGTCCACCTCGAGAATCAAGACCATCCGAAGAACGTGAATGGGATAGAGACAAAGAAAGGGATAGAGACAGTCAAGATCGCGAGGAGAACGACAAGGACCCTGACCGGGAAAGGGACAGAGAGAGAGATGGGGACCGAGAGGATCGTTTCAGAAGACCCAGGTTGGATATCCTAATTAAACTATTTGTTAGGGTTACAATTAGAATTCTCTAAAATATCCTCTTGTATATTCCCAACTATTTTTGAGAGAGGATACTCTTCAACTTTCTCGCCATGTTTCTTAGTCATATAGTGCAGAATAAAGAAATTCTAGAAATGATCTAATTGAACATTTCTGTAAGTGAGAAAGTGGTTTAAACTGTGGCTGCAGACAGGTTTTTTTTTTTAAAATAGCCAGCTCTATTGCTCTTAAATGGTCAAAACCCTCTTCACTTTTTTTTTTTTCAGTACTGGGGATTGAACTCAGGGGCATTCTACCTCCAATCTACACCCCCAGCCCTAGTTTTTTTATTCTTTATTTTGAAACGGTCTCACTAAGTTGTGGAGTGCCTCACTAGGTAGCTGAGGCTGGCCGCGAACCCGGATCCTCCGGTCTCAGCCTCCCAAATGCTGGGATTACAAGCGTGCGTCACCACGCCCGGCTCCCTATTCACTTTTATTAGTGGTAAAAGTTCTAGTTTGTTCATCCTGCCAAAGTGGCCTTGCACCAATCTAGACCAGCACTGGTCAGTACGGTTTCTACGAGGATGAAACTGTTCTCTCTCTGTACTGCGGCAGCCAACAGTCACGTTTGTCTGTTGAACATTTGGAATGTGCTTGGTGCTGCCAAGGAATTAGTTTGATTTCATTTTAAAGTCAAGGGGCTGCTGTGGGATAGTATAGATCCAGGTGTCCTCATTTGCTCTTCATGCCTGAGGAAGCAGATTGAGGTTTGTTCCTATAATATTTGTAAACTCAGCGCTAACTTGGGTATGATGTTTTCAGTTATAATTATCCACATAGTCTATCAACAGCAAGAATTTAACTTGTCATTTAAAATGGCTACAGGGATGAGGGTGGCTGGAGAAGAGGACCAGCTGAGGAATCTTCGAGCTGGAGAGATTCAAGTCGCCGTGATGATAGGGAAAGGGATGACCGTCGTCGTGAGAGAGATGATCGACGTGATCTAAGAGAAAGACGGGATCTAAGAGGGGATCTAAGAGATGACAGAGACCGCAGAGGACCTCCCCTCAGATCAGAACGTGAAGAAGGTATGGGCGTCAGGACTGCTGGATTAGTATTAGAGAACAATCTTTCTTGGGGGCTGGGGGTTTATGTAATTATCTAGTAAATTTGCATGAACACCAAAAGTAACAGTTGGTACTTACTTTAGAACTTGTGGTTCTCATACACTTAATTGTCAAGCTGTGAAATGAACTCATCTCAAAATTCAAAGTACAGTAATAGACTGCATTGGGTAATCAGTATGTTTTGATAAAATTCATTTAGTAAAAATGAAGAAGCAGATTACCAGTTGCAGAGGGCCTCACAAGTTGCTGAGGCTGATTGTGAACCTGGGATCCTCCTGTCTCAGCCTCCCAAGTACAGGGATTACAGGCGTGTGCCACCCACCATGCCTGGCTCATAAAGTTATTCTAAGCTGGGCCTGGTGGCGCACACTTGTAATCCCAATACTTGGGAGGCTGAGACAGGATTGCAGGTTCCAGGACAGCCTCAGCAAGTAGAGACTTGGCAACCTAGCAAGACCCTGTTTCAAAACAAAAATAAAATAGGGCTGAGGGTATAGCCCAGAGGTAGAATGTCCCTGGATTCAATCCCCATTATTACAGCCATAATTTAAAGCTTTTTTTTTTTTCGGGACTGGGGATTGAACTCAGGGGCATTCTACCTCTGAGCTATACCCCTACGCCTATTTTTTATTCTTTGTTTTGAAACCGAGTCTCACTGAGTTGTGGAGTGCCTCACTAGGTAGCTGAGGCTGGCCGCGAACCCGGATCCTCCGGTCTCAGCCTCCTGAATGCTGGGATTACAGGTGTGCGCCACCACGCCCGGCTAGCTTTTAATATTTCTAGGGATAATATGCTGTTAAAAATTCCTCTAAATTGTTAATTTTCTTCAGCTTTTTTGTTTGTTTTTTTGCAATGCTAGGATTTGAATCCAAGGCCTTGGGCATGCTAGGGAAATGCTCTACCACTAAGCTATACTCCTGGCCCTTAATTTCTTGACCAACAGGGTCTTGCTACATTGAGCACTCGGAATGTTACACGTTTGAGGCTGGCTTCAAACTTGCAATCTTTCTGCCTCGGCCTTCTGAGTAGCTGGGATTACAAATATGTGCCACCAGGCCTGGCCATTCATCCAGATTTTTGCCACCATGTTAAAGGTTTTATAACTACTATGATATTTCTGACCAGTAGTTTCTGCTTGTTTTCAAATTGTGAGTTACAATTAAGTTATGTTAAAAACTATGCCAGAATCTTATCAAATAATTAAAATGTATGAAGCTTTTCTTTTTAGTTGTGATTTTGTTAATCTTTAGTACAGATTTCTGAAAATGAGGCAGACACTCCTTTTGTTTGAGCCAGTACAATATAGTACAAACTTATGCCCCCCCCCCCCCATTGCTCTTTTAGCAAGCTCTTGGAGGCGTTCTGATGACAGGAAAGATGACCGAGCAGAAGAGCGGGATCCCCCTCGTCGAGTTCCTCCTCCAGCTCTTTCAAGAGATAGAGAAAGAGACCGAGACCGAGATCGAGAAAGGGAAGGTGACAAAGAGAAGGCCTCCTGGAGAGCTGAAAAAGATAGGGAATCCCTTCGTCGTACTAAAAATGAGACTGATGAAGATGGATGGACCACAGTACGACGCTAAGCCCAAGATGGTGGAGACAAAGTCATGTCTTCATAGGTTTGATGACATTCAAGGATTATTATACTTGTGCTTCAACCAATCTAAATTGGATTCTTAATGTTGTTTCACCATAACACAAAAAGCATGAACTTGTATTAATCCTATATAATAGATTGATCATGCACCGTATCCACAGGTTGGAAAACCACACCATTTTCTGGAATTTAAGGTGTTACATTATTTTCATCAATCATTTGTTTACAAAAAAGAAAAACTAAAATAAATTTAAAATGTGAACCCGTTGGATATGGAGTAACACCTGTATCTTGGTATAGAACTGATATTTTTTCTTTTGATTTTGAAATATCTGACATTAATTTGGAATGAGGTAAGGCTCTGTTAAAACATTTGAAGACCTTTTAAACCAGTGGATCTGAAACAATCTCACACTGTTAGTGGTTGAAAATATACCTCTTTAGGCATTTTGAGGTATTTACTATTAACTAAATTTAGAAAGTTTTTAGATTCACTGTAAGTGCAGTAAACATTACAAACAATGAATACAGTGGGATTTTCTGTAGATTTTACTTGAGAAGGTAAGTATAAAGCAATTTGCAGTCATTAATGTAATGACAATACTATTCAAGTGGGAATACAGCTTTTAAATTTTAAAACATTTGGTAAACTATTGCTATCTTTTTTTTTTTTTTTTTCCTTTCTGTTGCCAATAGTGAACTGCTTTCCCATTGATGGAGAACTCATGCCTTTCAAGCATTTTAAATATGACAATATTTATAAATGTGTGGTTTGGAGGAATTGTTTAAATTCTTTTTCCTAATTTTCTTTCTCTTCAGGATAGATTCTTTCAACAAGTAATTTGTAGTAATGACTGTGTTGACTTCAATTTTGGAGTGTAGTAGCTATGTTAAAGATTAACTATTTGGTCTTATTGAAGCCAACACAGAACTTGCTGCTGTGTTTTTTCTTCAGTGATAAATAAAATACTTACAGAATTTTAGTGTTGACTTGTGATTATAAAGTGTTTTGTTTATAATGGTAAATTTGTATATTCAGCTAAGTTTACTTATTTTTAGCAGTGCTGTTAAATGTCTGTTCAGTATCAAAAAAAGAAAATAACCTAAATATAACACAGAAAGCAAATGAGAGGATGTTTCCTCAAAAGCATCCTCCTTTGTTAATGGAGACTCCTTTGCTGGTAATGCATTCCCGTATGTGGTGTGTGCGAGGTACAACATTGAGTTTTCATCTAGAATTAGAAAAAAAAACTCATGGTTAATTTCAGAGTCACAAATTCACAGTGGTTGTAGACACTAAAATTGTTACTGAGTAGCCGTGAGAATTCCAGCTATCAGGCCAGAAGAAGGAGTGTTGATGCTTTTCTACAATCAGATGCAGACTTTTCTGTTTGATGTTACCAGTGATGGCAG
Source organism: Graphiurus murinus (assembly GCA_004027655.1). NCBI lineage: Eukaryota > Metazoa > Chordata > Mammalia > Rodentia > Gliridae > Graphiurus > Graphiurus murinus. The sequence continues at coordinate 1,939 of PVLC010022848.1, read as the reverse complement.
TCGTTCTTAAAACACTAGTTTCTGGTATTTTAAACACGTGGAAACCTCAAAAGGTCTTTATGGGGAGAAGGCCTTTTTTTCCTTTTCTCCATAATAACTTTTTTTTTTTTTTTTGGCGGTACTGGGGATTGAACTCAGGGGCATCCTACCTCTGAGCTATACCCCCAGCCCTATTTTTTATTCTTTATTTTGAAACCGAGTCTCACTAAGTTGCGGAGGGCCTCACTAGGTAGCTGAGGCTGGCCGCGAACCCGGATCCTCTGGTCTCAGCCTCCCGAATGCTGGGATTACAAGCGTGCGCTACCACGCCCGGCTTACTAAGTAAAAACTTAATATCAGTGACTAAATGTGGGACAGTACCTGTGATGAGTTTAAGATAGTGACAATGTGGCACAGTAACCTGTGATGAGTTTGGTACTAGAGAGAACTGTATGTGTGACATTATAGATTAGCTATAGTGATTCATTTAATCAGACTTGTTTAGACTAGTTACAGAAGCAGGTGTAACAGATTTTAAGGCTAGTCTATAAACCCCCTTCCTCTTTCTGCTGGGACCATTTCCCAGACATCCGATTGTCCTGGCAGTCAGAACCCAGAGCACAGGGGGCTGGCAGAAGATTCTGATGCTGTTGCTTTGTGATCTAGCTCTTGTGTTCATATTATCTGGGCCTCATAGCCCTCCCTTCTCCTCCAGTGTTTATTCACAGGTGTTAAAGCTGAACAACCAACTCACTGCTGTGCTAGATGGTCCATGTTTCCAGTGGCTGTGTGTGTAGTGAGAGAGAGAAAAAGAGAAATTGGGAATCGAACCCAGAGGCATTCTACCTACAAGTCACACCCCCTTCCTCCTGTTTATGATGTGCTGGATGGTCCATATGTTCCAGTGGCTTCTCGTGTGTGTAGGGGGACACGGGGGGAAGGGAGAACTACGACCTGTACCCCCAGCCATTTTTATTTTGAAGCAGGGTTTCACTAGGTTGCTGAGTGTTACTAATTGTTGAGGCTGTCCTCGAACCTGCAATCTTCCCGGTCTCAGCCTCCCAAGTACTGGGTTTACAGGTGTGGGCCACCAAAGCTTGGCAGCTGCTGCATCTTTTAAACAAGAAAAGCATTCTTACTAATACAGATGGGCCTGGGGGAGGGGGGGGGAGACATGTGCCCCCCCCCCCAAAAAAAAAACCCTCTATAGCGCCCACCAGGAGATTAGAGTATTTTGGGATGTTACATTTCCCCTCAAAGACATTTTGAGATTAGAGGATTTATATGATTCAAATATGGGACACTGCTGGAGAAGGTTCCTCATCAGGTTGTTAATAGATTAGAAAAATACAACTAACAAACTTCCCTTGAACACATTTATGATTTTAAAATGTAGTTTTAGTTTAATAAATATGACAAAAGTTGTTTTAACCAAAGCTAATAATAGCTGCAACTTTCAAAAAATGACTTTGTAAGGAAAAATTATAAAAAGTTTTACTGGAAATACAAGCCTGAACAGAAAAGAGCAGGTTAAGGCAAATCATACCTCTACCCTTGTTAAAGCTCTTGAGGAAAGAAGGTAACTTAAACAGTTTTTAAACTTGGGTTTTCTCTCCCCCCCCCCCCAAAATGTTTATAGTTAGTTTCAAGCTCAGTTGGAAGGATTACTTTATTCTTGAGTTTTGGTACTGGAGGTTGAACCCAGAGACATTCTACCTTCTACACCCAGGCCCTATTTTATTTTTTATTTTGAAACAGGATCTTGCTAAGTTGCTGAGGAACCTTGCAAAGTTGAGGCTGGCCTAGAACCTAGTCTAGTCCTCTAGTCTCAGCTTCCCAAGTACTGGGATTACAGGCGTGTGCCATTGCACCCAGCTCAAGGATTTATTTATATTTTGGTGGCACTGGGGATTGAAGGCAGGAGCATTCTACCTCTGAGCTACACCCCCGGCCTGATTTT
>PVLC010022847.1:0-26263 GCA_004027655.1 Graphiurus murinus | reverse complement strand
GGAAAACATTATGTTAAGTGAGATTAGTCAGTCACAAAGAGTTAAGAAGCATATGTTCTCCCTAATATGTGGATGCTAGGGAGGGGATGTGGCATAGGAGGGTCTCCAGATGAAAAGGAGAGACCCTCGATAAGCAACGAAGTTGATTTAATTGTAGTGGACGCAGGGGACAGAGGGACGCCCTAAAGCACATGATGTAATTACACAATCATATCAAGGTCACTCACCTCACCGAAGTGAACCTGAGCGGGAGGGAAGGGGAGGGGATTGGGGTGGGAATTGGGGAAAGGGTCAAATGAGAACTGTGTGCAAATATGTTGTCAACAACTCGTACTGATGAGGTAGCTTAGAAGTGGAATGTGAGGTAGAAGGAGGTATCGGGAGAATTCATAAAAATATAGTTTTTAGCCTTTTTAAAAAATCTGGAGAGTGTTAATCCAAAACTCCACCCCTTGGGAGTTTTTCCTTTGGTTCGGCCCAAGAGAGACGTACAGCCCAGCCCACCTGAGACGTACTGTCAAATTCCAGAAGAGCCCAGCCCACCTAAAGCAGCACACACCTGGAAAGAGGAGGAGCCAGCTCTCACCTGGAGCTCAACCTATCGAATACTTGAAACCTGAGAGAGAGGGGCTGGAAATGAGGACCCCGCCCTCTCATATACCCCCTGGATTTCCACGTGTTCCCTCTCTCGGCGCTTGCTCGTGATCGGGGAAACATGCCCTAGGACTTGGTTGTGGGGGACCCCTGTCTCCCTTTTCCTTTTTTTCCTCTGCATCCAAGTTTTTCCTTCCCAGTTTTTTTCCTTAAATTAAACCTGCCAGATGTTGTAAAGGATATGTGTTAAAATTCTTTTTTTCACAATATCAAGAACCTGGATTTTATATTACCTTATTTTTGGGGTACATTCGGCACCCCATTACAGTACTTAACAAAGATGTATGCTATATTGCACGAATTACTACAATAAAAAAATTTTTAAAAAAAATGAATGAGGGCAAAATAAAAAAAAATTAAAAAAAAAGACAAATCACATGGCCCCAACTCCAGAGTCTCCACACAATAGGTCTGGGAGGGAACCTGAGAATTTGCATTTCTAACAAGTTCTCAGGTGATGCTAATGCTGTTGATCTGTAGACCACAGTTTAAGAACCAATATCCAACAGCTTTTGGATTCTCATACCCCTTGCTAAGCCAGGTGTGGTGGCACACATCTGTAGTCCGAGTACTTGGGAGGCTGAGTACTTGGGAGGATCTCAGGTTCGAGACCACGCTCCTTGCTCATTTTCAGAGGTCAGTGACCTGTGAAGGGATGTGTTAGATTTGAAGTCATGTGGCCTGAGTACTACCCCCTGGCTGTGCTCAGGCTACCCTGCCCAAAGTTTCAGCATTTGTATAAAAGCAGGAAGAGTCCAATGGTCTCCTAGCTCATTTCAAATACTAAAATTTTATGAGTAATTTCTCTTTCAGGATTCAGTTCCAAACATCAGTGAATTTTTTTATCCCTTGATATTGCCTGGTAAGGTATTTGCTAATATAAGTTGACAGAAAGTCCATCTAATAGACTGGTGAAAATCAACATTCAAGAGAAAATTCCATATCTAGAATTTTTAAACTAATTTTGTGTACATTCTTTATTGTTAAAAAGTGGTATATAAGCTGGGCATGGTGGCACACACTTGTAATCCCAGCATTTGGGAGGCTGAGACCAGAGGATTCGGGTTCGCAGCCAGCCTCAGCTACTTAGTGAGGCACTCCGCAACTTAGTGAGACCCGGTTTCAAAATAAAGAATAAAAATTAGGGGAGGGAGTGTAGCTCGGAGGTAGAATGCCCCTGAGTTCAATCCCCAGTACTGCAAAAAAAAAAAAAAGTGGTATATATGTAAACAATACACACTTCTTAAAGGCCAAAAAATTTAGAGTGGCAGGCAATATATTATTTGATATGAGAGTTCATCCTGCCTAAAAATGGGTCAGGTAACTTTTACTCTTATTTTGATTTAAATTCTTAATATGGAATTTTCTCCTGGATACTGATCTGAGCCATATTAAGCTCACATATAAATTTTTTCAACCTCAAAGATGAGCTGGGCATGGTGGCACACACCTGTAATCCCAATATTGGGAGACTGAGACAGGAGAGTCACATGTTCAAGGAAAGCTTCCACAACTTAGTGAGACCTTGTTTCAAAATAAAAAATAAAATAAGGCTTTGGGTATAGCTCAGAGGTAGAATGCCCCTGGGTTCAATCCCTAGTAACACACACACACACACACACACACACACACACACACACACACACATGCAACTGATTTGCAAGGTAAGATTCTCTTCAGTCCTTCCACTGAATGTGATAGTTTTGTTCGTAACCTAAAGACTGCAATCTGGTGCCAACTTTTATATCCTGACTTCCTTCTTCACTCTGTGTGTTGGTGTGGGTGTGGGTGTCTGTGTGTGTGTATATTTATTTATTTATTTATTAATACATGAACTTAGTGTTCTGATCTTCTAAGTGGGATTAAAGTCACTTTGGAGGAAAAAATAATTGTTCGATTAAAATAAAGTATATGGGGTGTTTTTGCAAACAATTTATATTTCCTCATTCATATACTTTCCCTAAGAATCTATCAGCATCTTTATATTCATAGATACCATCATCAAGAAAAGATGAACTGTGGGTCTCCACACAGAGGGACAGATGCTAGCATAAATAATGATGAGAATGAGAGACCATTAGCCATTTAGTTCAAGTTTTTCTGCTTGAAAGTTTTAGCCTACAGTCTGACTAATATCCTTGGTGATTAAAAGTGTCTTCAGGGGACTACAGATGATTTAAGGCAAGAGAACTCAGAATGCCATATTGCAGCCTCCTTCTTCTTGGTAATAGGTTTGATATACTCATGGCACCATGTTAACATGGAACACAGTCTATGAATCTGATGTTTTTCATGGACACAATTTCAAAATTTTAGGACAGAAAAACATTTTTCCAACCAGCGATAATACTATACAAATGAGTGGTTACGCTGGTTTTTTAAAGGATACTAATTTAGGAGAAAAAAAAAAAAACACTGCATAGTAAAATTTTCATTTTTAAAAAAATAGATCAGTTGAGTGTGGTAATACATACCTGTAATCCCAGTACCTGGGAGGCTATGACAGGAGAGTCACAGGTTTGAAGCTAGCCTCAGCAACTATATGAGGCTCTCAGCAACTTGATGAGACCCTGTTTCCAAGTAAAAAATATAAAATGGGCTGGGGGTGTATCTTAGAGGTAGAATGCCCCTGGGTTCAATCCCCAGCAATACACACACACACACACACACACACACACACACACACACACACAAGATCTAAGCTGAGCTCATTGGCACATACCTGTAATCCCAGTACTTGGGAGGCTGAAGCAGGAGGATCACAGGTGCACAATAACTTAAGTGAGACCGTTTCAAAATAAAAACTAAAATAGGACTGGGGATTAGCTCAGTGGTAGAATGTCCTTGAATTTGATCTCCAGTATCACACACAAAAAAATAGATCAAATTATTTTCTACATAAAGTACCCCAAAGTATAAAAAAAAGGATTATAATTCTGTGATCTGTTTATAGATGTACTAATTGGTTCAGAATAGACTGCAAAAAACCCAAAAACAACAATAAAGAATAGGTTCAATATCTGTGTATCTGATTTATCTTTCCTCGGGAGGGCAGTCAGCTGACTCACTTATGTTTCCTTCCCATTTGAGGCCTGATTTATCTCAGCTCCCCAGAGAAAAGAAAAAAAATTATCTTAGACCTGGCATTTTCCATGGATCTGTGGATCTATGCATTTCACCTAAGGTCAGTTTATACCACAGAAAGGTGTGTGTGTGTGTGTGTGTGTGTGTGTGTGTGTGTGTGTGTGTGTGTGTGTCTATACAGACAGAATGACCTTCCCCTGTGGTAGATCAAACCACCACTGAAGCAGCATCTGTGGCCTTCTGTAGCTTCTGATGGATAACCAGCTGTTACTACTCAGAATAGATCTGATTCTAAAGGAATGCAGGGCCTCTAACATATGTCACACTAATAACCATTAGGACAAAATTGTTTGGTGTCTGTTAGGCATTTAGCATGCCCCATTTTTTCCAAATAAAAGCCAGATGTCTTTTAGGACCAGAAAGAGAAGAAAATCTATAAAAATGAAGGTTCTAATTATCACTTGCTTCCAATAATGTGTTTTCTCTTTAGCCATCTTCATTGGTCCTATAACTGAAAGAGACACACACACATTTCATGAATGTTGTGCTCTGCTGAGCTTGTGAACTTGCCGTTTAGCAATAATATCACACAGCTTCCTGAGGTGCATGCAGATATACACAGAAATCCAGGTACATGGTTAAGCTGTGCCATATTCTATAAAAAATGATTAAGAGCTTGAGCAAAATTTTTAAAAAAGGTAGTCATGGCAATGCAAATAAAGGCTTACCTACCACGCACATGCACACAACACACACACACACACACACACACACACACACACACACACACATTTGCATCTATATGTAAAAAACTTATGGTAGTTACTGACGGCATGTACTCCATATTTTTAAATGTCAGTTTCATAGACATATATTTAGGAACATTTGCCATGATTTGAAGGAAACAAATTTTATTAAAAAATCTTATCTCCTCTCAAACCATGGCCAAGGTCATTTCTGCTCACATTTTTTTGAGGTCAGCAGTGGAGAAGCCATTTCCCACATCTTACAGTTGTTCAAGAATATGAGTTTCAAAGAATGATATGACTTGTTCAAGGTGATGAGGCTAGCAGAAAGTAGTGAAAGTGATATTCTGAGTCTGAGTCCTGTGTCAACGTTTTTCACTGTATCTATCAGAACTTTGACATCCATTCTACAAAGTCTCTTGGTGTCAGCCTCACTGTGTTCTAGCACTTTCTTCACTGACATCATCTGTGGGAAGCCTCATAAAAGAGTCATCCTCGGCAGGGCGTGGTGGCGCACACTTGTAATCCCAGCATTCAGGAGGCTGAGACGGGAGGATTCGGGTTCGCAGCCAGCCTCAGCTACCTAGTGAGGCACTCCGCAACTTAGTGAGACCCGGTTTCAAAATAAAGAATAAAAAATAGGGCTGGGGGTGTAGCTCAGAGGTAGAATGCCCCTGAGTTCAATCCCTAGTTCTGCAAAAAAATTAAAAAAAAGAGTCATCCTACCACTTACCTTGAGTTCGTTCACTCTGCACGGCCACCCCTCATTACATAAAGTTGAGATGTGTTCTTTCTTTTCTAAAAAAATTTTTATGGTACTAGGGATTGAACCCAGGAGCATCCTACCTCTAAGCTATACCCCAAGTCTGATTTTGTTTTTCATTTGGAAACAGGGTCTAAGTTACTGAAATCCTCACTAAATTGCGGAGGCTGGCTTCGAACCTGCGATCCTCCTGTTTCAGCCTCCCAAGTACTACGATGACAGGTGTGCACCACGTTCTTTCACTTCACCAACCTTGATTTGCCAAGATTTTCTCACTTATTCCTCCAGAAAGAGAACTCCTTTCCTTTACATATAGCTTTACAAAAAATTATTTTTTTTAATTTTCAGATTAAGACATATCACAGAACAGACTCCATCTAGTTGAATCTTTTAATTGTTTACCATCACAGTTCATAAAGTGTTCAACATTTCCTGCAAGCACTCCTTAAAAGTTTTGCTTTTATCACTTTGTAAAGCCCTTCTCTTGATCTAGGATTCTAACCATTTTAATCATCCATTTGTACATTTAAGTGTATGAGGCGTCCTAGGAGTGTTATCTAAAACAGGCCCTTGGAATATTCGATTTGGGTTTGGACCCCACATCAACACCATCTGGACCTGAGATATTGTTTAAGTGCTTGCTCTAAGTAATTTAAATAGGTAAACTTTAAAAAAATAATTCACATACGTTTTGGGGTCACTCTTAATTCACATACTTGTTTTGAATATGGGGTGACAATGTTGTTTTTTCACTATCATTGTATCATCATTTTTACACAAAATCATTTACTACTGGGGTGAAGAGAATGCTAAAACTACCAGTCCAACCTGGGTGTGGTGGCATATGCCTATAACCCCAGTACTTGGAAGGCTGAGACAGAAGGATTGCAGGTTTGAGGTCAGCCTCAGCAATTTTGGTGAGGCCCTCAGCAACTTAGAGATGCCATGTTTAAAAAAAAAAATTAAAAAGGGGTGTAGTTCAGAGGTAGAATGCCCCTGGGTTCAATCCCCCAGTACCAAAAACGAAAAAAAAAAAAAAAAAAGAAAACAACCAGTTCATGTTTGTCCTATAAAATAAGCCCTTGAAGTCAGGTGGTAGTTTCATTTAAAATGGACACTAGAGAAAAAATAAAATAATAAAGTAAATAAAATAAAATGGACACTAAAAACATGCCATTCTGAGTCAGTCACAATTACACTGCTAGTAGTAGAGAAGGAGAGAGTGTGGGGAAAACGGGGATTAGAAACTTCTTGTCCAGAGGTTTACTTTGGAAAAGTAGAACACCTCACTCAGCTCTTTCTGCGTGGGGACTGGACTTGCCCCCGTCAAGTCTCAGCCACGTAGGGAAACACTAGCAGCACCACAGGCATGGTGAACAGCTGACTGACTTGACATGACTCATTCAGTGAGACCCGAGGTTCTCAAGTGGAAGGAAGTGACAGTGGTGAATAGATATAGACCATTCAGGCGCATAAGCTTTCTCAGACAGCGCCACTGTCATTACTTTTTAATTACTTCCCCCTGTAAGCAGGTGTCACCTCTTAGCCTGGAATAACTCTGGAGATTACATAGCCTCTTTCCTGACAGTCTTACCTTGAAGAAGCATTCTTTTAGTTGAATGGGTTGTTAATATTTCATCTATGTTTTCCTTGCTTCATTTTAAAATAATGACATCATTTCCTGCTAATTAGGACTTGCACTCTTAAACTCACTTCCTGCTGCCACTCCCTTCTCTATACAAGTTTTTCATTTCATGCTGCCATCTGTGTGTGTGATATTTATGATGGCCCATTTACCTCTGATATCATGCTGATTATAAAGTTTGAGAAATCCACTTAAGACTCAAAGCGGATATAATCCATGGAATTGTGAGTTGGAGTAGATGAACCTTTCTGTTCACAATATGAAGAACATGTTTAAGTAGTAGACTCACATCTGCATTCAATTTCATATTGAAGTTTGGGACTAGGAATCTAAGAAATTATCAGTGGACCAATGTTATAATGAACAACACTGAATGATCTCTGTTATTTGTTTTTAAAAATTCTGACATCTTGAGTAATTTCAAAAATATCAATTTGATTTTATGTGATAGGAACATACAAAGGACATGTGATTATATTCACTTTCTTCTGAATATACAACCTTTATTAAAAGATAACCATATGAACATTAAGGAAGAGAGAGCCATTACTAAATGAGTGATACCAACAAATTTGTGGATGAATTTGTAATTCATACTCAAAGAAGCCACCATCTAGAATGTTCTTGAAGGGGACTTCAGACTAGTGGGAGGCAACCTGTTTGAGAGAATTCTGAAAAAATTACAATAAAAAAGAGGCAAGTATTACAACTATTAGATGTAAGAAATGTGGCTGAAAATAAAGGTAGCATTGACTTAAATCTAGATACATAAAAACCACCCAAACCCTTCCCCATAGACATGACTGCTTATCCATGCAGGCACAATGCTTACCATCTATGTCTTTACTGCCAAATAAACAATGAAAACTTAATGCCCCAAAGCGGGTTCTTCCCAATAGATACTTAACACACTGAGAATACTGTTGTTAACCAGAGAAAAACTCTCCTTTTTTCTAGGTACCCAATCAGTCAACACCAGACTTATTCTCAGATATGTCAGGAAAATTGGTAATTACCAGCTATTCGAGGAGGGCTATTCTTAAAATAAAATTCTGTGGCAAACACACACACACACACACATGCACACACACACACACACACACACACACACAACTCACTAAACCTTTACTGATTTGGAGGCTTGATCCTCAAACACTGATGATCTGTTTCTGTTGCTATAGTTTGTGGAGAATGCAACTGCCAGAAACGGATTAACATTGACCTTGGAAAGATCTAAAGGTCATGGGAAGCCATGGCCAGACTGCTGGACTAGCTGCAAGCAGCCTGTTCCTCCAAGGTACATGTTCCTGTGTTCTTGCCGGCACCTATTCCCAAATGTCGCACTTGTCATGCATTGTCTCAAGGTTCTTCTGCACATCCTCAAGGACTCTACAACTGTTTTGCGGTCTGCCCAGTTAGACTTTACCCCAAGCTCTTCCGGCACCTTTACTAGTTAAACATTGCTCCCTGGACTCTGCACGTTTGCAGCAGTGTCCACACCTCAACCTCTCCCCTTTAGAATGAATAAAAGCTGTGGACCAGTGTCCAGCCAGTGGGGCCTTCGCCTGTGAGTGAGGTCCCCTGGCCTGCTCCTTTCAATCTGCTCTGTGTCTGCGTCATTCTTTTCCTGTTAGGTGTGCTGTGGGACAGGTACTGACAATAGGTACGTTTGAGCTTACTAGAATTTTATATAAAGGAAATAATATACTATGTGCTTCTAAGTGCTTTCTTTTTTCCTTTTCCTTTTTTTTTTTGTTCTTTTTTGCCATACTGGGGATTGAACCCAGGGAGCATTCTACCTCCAAGCTACACCACCAGCCTATTTTTTTTATTTTTTATTTTGAAACAGACTCACTAAGTAGCTGAGCCTGGCTGTCCTCCTGTCTCAGCCTCCCAACTACTGGGATTACAAGCGTGTGCCACCATGTCCAGCTTTACTTTTTTTTTTTTTTTCTGACTTCTTTCATTCAGCATATCTATTTTGAGACTCAGTAAAATTCATTGCATGCAGTTGCCATTTTGAGGGACATCTATTGATGGGTATTCCACAATGTGTTGATCCCTTTACCTTCTGAGAGATATTTGAGTTGCTCCCGACTTGGGACTATAACAAAGCTCCTATGAACATATGTTTCCTATCTCTTGGGAAAATAACTAGGTATAGAATGGCTAGGTCTCATAGTAATTGTATGTTTCACTTTAAGAAATCATCAACCTAGTTCCAAATTGATCATGCTATTTTATATACCAAGCCAAACTGAAGTCAGTTCTTGCACAAAACTGGAATAGTCAAATTTGTTAATTTTATACATTCTAATAGGTTTGTAATGATATCTCACTGTGATATTAATTTTTTCTTAATGATTAATGATATTGAGTATTTCATGGACTTTTTTTTTTTTTTTTCCGGTACTAGGGATTGAACTCAGGGGTGTTCTACCTTCGAGCTATACCCCCAGCCCTATTTTTTATTCTTTATTTTGAAACCTTGAAACCGGGTCTCACTAAGTTGCGGAGTGCCTCACTAAGTAGCTGAGGCTGGCCGCGAACCTGGATCCTCTGGTCTCAGCCTCCCAAATGCTGGGATTACAAGCGTGCGCCACCACGCCCAGCTTCATGTACTTATTTTAATTCATATATTTTCTTAATAAACTGTTAAAACATTTCCCCATTTTTAAATAGATTTCAAACTTTAAAATTGACTTTTTTATTATTGAGTTTGGCAAGTTCTTCATTTATCTAGATAGAGTCCTTTATCAGACATATGACATAAAGAGGAAAATATTTCCTCCTTAGTCTCTGATTTATCTTTTCCTTCTCTTAGTAGTTTTTCAAAAACCATACTTTAAATTTTTATAAAGTCTACTATATCATTTTTTTCTCTTACAGATCATGTTTCTGGTGTTATATCTAAGAAATATTTGCAAATGAAATCCATCAAATTGTACAACTATTATGTCTTAATAAGAAAAAAACTCTTTGATGGATCCAGATCACAAATATTAGCTACTGTTTTCTTTTAGGTTTTCAATTTAAGCAAGTAATTTATTCAGTGTGGGTTTTTGTATATGGTGCAATGTATGAATTAAAGTTCATTACATATGAATAGATTCGGCACTATATGTTAGAAAGCCATCCTTTCTATATAGAATTTCCTTTACAGCTCTTTAGAAAATAGGTCACCCATCTTTTTGTGGGTCCATTTCTAAAGACTCTATTCAGAATCTATCATAGTCATTGGTCTATCTTGATACAAATACTATATTATCTAAATTACTACACTTTTATATGTTTTGAATTCAGGTAGATGTAATCCTCAAACTTCATTCTTTTCACTAATTGTAGGTCTTTTTAATTTCCAGATGAATTTTAGAAGTAGCTTGTCAAATTCTAAAAGAAAAAAGTCTTTCTGAGCTTTTCTTTGAGATTGCATTGAATTTCTGAATAAATATGAAGAGAATTTTATATTTAGCAATATTGAGTCTTCCAAACACAGAATATGATATGTCAATCTTTTGTGGGGCTTAGTGTATAGGTGTTAAACTTCTTTTTATCACATTTACCACATAGTGATTCATATTTTGATGCTCTTGTAAATTATAGGGTGTTTTTTTTTTATTTCAATGACTGATTGCTGTTAAAATATATAAATGTTATTTGTTTTGTATATCGTTCTTGAATCCTACAACCTTTATCAAATGAATTTTTTGTTCAAGTACCTTTTTTGTGTGTGTCAATTCTTAATTTTTTTATTCATTTATTTTTTTCACAGTAATCCTGTTGTCTACTAGGTTCAAGAAAACATTGTTATAAAAGAAAAGGGAACTCTTCCACAATGTTGGTAGAAATGTAAATTTGTTCAGTCATTACATTTTAAGAATAAAACCATCAAAAAATCCAGCAATCTCAATCCTGGGTACGCATCCAAAAGAAATAAAATCAATATGTCAAAAAGAAATCTGTGAAAAAAAAAAAGATATCTGTACTCACATGTTTTTTGTAGCACTATTCACAATAACCAAGAGATGGAAACAACCTGAGGGTCCATCAACTGACAATGAGTGAAGAACAGTGTTATTCAGTCATAGGCAGTGATATCTTGTCATTGTGACAACCTGGATGAAAGTGAATATCATTATGTTAGTGAAATAGGACAGGCACAAGAAGACAAGTATGTATGATCTCACTCAGATGTAGAATCTAAAAAAGTTGCTTTTGTAGAAGTTGAGAGTACAATGGTGGTCACCGGAGGCAAAGGAGGATAGAAAGAGAAACAAATGGGAAAAGGTTGATCAAGAGGTACGAAGTTACAGTTTTATATGGGCAAAAGGTTCTATATGATTACAATGCACTAATAAAAAATAAAAAGAGAGAGAGAATGTTTGAAAATACAGATTGGGACCAGTTTTCAGACGATATTGAATGCCAGCCTAAACAGAATATATCACAGAGAGTTCTTTTAAAAAATGAATAAATGTAAGGTATTACAGTATTTCAGGCAGTTCAAGTCTATGATTTGTTTAACAGTGTTTCAGGCTACTAAAGATGACCACAGTGAGTCAAAATCAGTTCTAAAATGAATAAGTATGGGCTGGGTAAAGGAGGCTTGCTACTCATGGTCCTACTGACAGGCATGGAAACATTCTATTTATTACTAAACTACAAATCACTGACACTGATATATATATTATAAGGACAGGCTCCACTGTGAAATAAAGTGACTTATGTTCAAGCATCTATCCTAGTTACTTTACTAACATAGGTTTCTAGCCAGATCATGATTCATGAATATTCTTTTTGACTATACTATCCTTCTATAAAGAAATACCAATGCAGTATTGTTTCAAGTTGCAGCTTTGTCTCTGTCCTCTGTCCCTCCCTTTTTATTATTTCATGTATAGATGGATATGTGAACTTATTGGTTCATGAAAGATAAGTTGAACTTCTTATTAAATCATGACAGAGGAATATAGATTCTGCTTGTACAAATCTAGGGTATGCCATATGTGCGTATGTGCATATAATACATGCATAGAATACGTTACTGTTTTTTCTCACTGTCACAGAAGAGAGAATCTCAGTCTTTATCTATTAGTCTGAGAAATTCTTGTTCTTTTTCTCCAGGAAAGCTTTCCTGCTCCCACTCTCTCCGTCTCTCTCTCTCTCTCTCTCTCTCTCTCTCTCACACACACACACACACACACACACACACACACACACACACACACGCACATTTCTACATTTCAAGGGCATGTCAATAGTATCAAGTATTTAAGAGAAGAGATTCTCTGAGTGACTGAGTGACAGCCAGGTGAGGGTTAGTATACTCTTGTCGTCTTTCAAACAAAGGATGAAATCCATCATATCTTTGTGCTTACAGAGCTTAAATTATTATAGTGCTATAAAGATTTAGTTTGGCTTTTATGTTGTTGTTAGAATGATGTTAAAGTTTGAAACAGAGACAACTCCACTCTTCCCATTCATCAGCACCCTGTCGTGTAATTACTTTCTTTCCTTTAGGCATTACTACTGTGGCTACTGGCCAACACTTATTGGGATATCTGCCAAGCATTATAAAAATTATTTGGCATACAGCATCTGTATTAATTATTTATTGCTTTGTAGCAAGTTACCCCAATTTTAACAGCTTGAAACAATAGATATATATTATCCATTATAATTACTTTCTTTTTCTTTTTTTTAGGTACTGGGGATTGAACCCAGGGACATTCTATCTCTGAGCTCAACCCCAGCTCTATTTTATTTCTTATTTTCTTTTTTATTTATTTATTTTGTGTGTGTGTGTGTGTGTGTGTGTGTGTGTGTGTGTGTGTGTGGTACTGGGGATTGAACCCAGGGGCATTCTCCCTCTGAGCTGTACCCCCAGTCCTATTTTTTATTCTTTATTTTAAAACAGGGTCTCATTAAGTTGTGGAGGGCCTAACTAAGTAGCAGAGGCTGGCCGCAAACCTACAATCCTCCTGTCTCAGCTTCCCAAGGACTGGGATTACAAGTGTGTACCACCACACTCGGCCTTATTTTACTTTGAAATGGGGTCTCACTAAGTTGCAGAAGGCCTTTCTAAGTTTCTGAGACTGCTGCAAACCTGTGTACAGTCCTCCTATCTCAACCTTCCAAATACAAGAGTGCACCATTGCACCTGGCTTATCTATTACAATTTCTGAGAACCAGGGATTTGGGAACCATTTAGCTAGGTGACTGTGGTTCAGTATCTCTCTTAAGATTAGAAAAAGCTCTCAGTCAGGGTGGCTATCCTTTGAAGACTTGGAAGATCTGCTCATATATGTTGCTAAAAGTATCTGATTTAGGTCAACCAATGACTCTATTAGCATACTATTAATGTTTCTATCTTACTGATAAGAAAACTAAGCCACAATGAGAAATTTAGTCCAAGTCTAACATCATAATCTGTGGTTTTAACCACTATGAATAAAACCTTCCTGAGTGGAAAAGAGAATGTGGAAGCTGCTAACAATAATTATACCTTCTATTAGAGAAAATAATTCTAAATTTACTTGGACTATGGATGTACCTCAGTGGTAGAATGCATGCTTAGCATATGCAAATCCCTGAGTCAGTCCACAGCAACATGTGCGCACACACACACACACACACACACACACCTGAATTTACATGAGACCCAGCTCCATCATTCAGCTGAAAAAATTATTTAGATACCATTGATTTTTTAACATTTACATGTATTCATTTTATCCTGAATGCATACATAAGGTATTCTGGATTCGAGCTGGGTTTCTTATTAAATATTTTACAGTGAATAATAATTGGTCAGATCTCTTTTTACCCTAGTTCCTAGCCCTTTGGTGACACAATGAAATCCAGGTCAATTGTCTTACACAAGTAACCATATCCTTCTATAGTGAAAGAAGGAGAAAATGATTTCCTGATACATATAAAGGGGCAGGAGGCACAGTCTCCTCACTTCCTAATAGGGTTTCCTTCATACACCAACCCTTGGAATGTAACTAAAACCTCTCAGAAGCCAGAGACTGTCTCCAAGTCCCTAGAATTCACCTAGAAAGAGAGCTTCAGTCTTCCTGGTAGTTTCAGGGTACCAGGGTTAATACAGGAACATAATATGGGGTATAACTATCGGCCCTCGCTCTCATCAAGAGAATTTTCATTTCCTCTAGAATCTGAGCAATATACTAAACAAGGAACCACAACTCAAATTCTCCTGATGCATGAAGAGTCTCCGAGGGCTAGAGCTTCCTAGAAGAAACCTGAGTTACTGAGGTCCATTTTAGTTCACTCTTCTGAACATCTTTGCTTTTTCCCTATATGTTACCACTGGAAATTCTCCCTAAAAGGGCTTGTAGATTTTTACCTATCAATCACTTTACATATTGGAACTGCTTGTTTGTAGTAGGTCTGTGTCAGATGCATCTTGCCATAAGATCATTTTGCAAAATGTATGTATATATTAGTCACTTAAATATTTGTTTTATTAATCAGGATGATTGATACTATCTCTGAAGTAGCTTTCAGATTTATGAGTCTTAATCCCAGTTTGTAAATAAGGGTATGATACTAGGAAACACCTATAGAGCAGTTACTTTGTGCCAGGCGCTGTTCTGTTTTAAATAAATTAATTAAAAGGTCACTTCCCCAAAATTAAACACCTGGAAAATGCAGAGCCAAGATTTGAACCCAAGCAATCTGGTTCCAGATTTCATACTCTGAACTATTGTATGAGTTATGTACAATTCATTATCTCACTAACAACTGTTTATTTTTAATCTCTATATGTCAAGCACTGTGGATACATTACTGAACTTACCTTCCTGGGGCATATTCCCTGGTTAAAGCTAGTTCAGCAGGAGGTAAGGGAAATTTTTAAGGAAATAAGCAAACATATACATAGTATAATGTAAGGTTGGTAAGTACTGTGGAAAGAAATTAAACAGAGCAAGGAAGCGGAAACTGGAGGAGCTGTGTTTCAGAGTTGTCAGAAAAATCTTTAAGATGCTATTTTTGAAATGTGAATTGCCACCCAAACTGTGGATAATATGACAAATTTAGTTCATCCAGAGAAAAGATTTTTTTAAACAACATAGAACACAGTAAAACCAATTTGAAAAGAAGTTATCAGAGTTCACTGCATAAAAATAGTTTTTATAACATGTTTCCTTCGTTGTGTTTGTATATACAAGTTTTTGTGGGTAACTCATCATGAAGTCAACTCTATTTCTTTCTAAGTGTCATAACAACAACAACAACATCAACAACAACAAAAAGTCAGGAAAGCCAATTCTATAAGGATAAATCATCCAAACAGAGATGAGAATATAGTGATAGAGAAAATCATGCAACTCTCTGGGGAAGAGGAAACAGCAAGTGAAAAGACCCAGGTGAGAGATGGCAGCACAGGCACCATGGGGAGTCAGCGCGTGCACTAGGCTGGTGCTCAGAGATCAAGAGGAGGCAGATGGAAATAAAATCAGAGGCAAGGGCTCATACCAGGACTTTTACACCAGAGCACCTGCAGAGATTTGTAACTTTTAACTTTATTACAAGTATGAGAGAGTTTTGAAGCAGAATAGACACAATATGATTTTAGAAGAGCCATACTGACTGCTTCATGGAAAATAGATTATATGGAAGCAATTTTATGCAGCTTAATCAATTAGAATAGAAATGTGATATAGAATTCCTGATTCTTGGGTCATAGAATGCTTATCTAACTTTCATTCTATTAGCCAAATATCTTTCCTAAAAATAACTCTACTTATTTCTACATTGCTGTACTGCTAACAATGGAGGTGTTCTATTTCATCAAATGGAAAGGAAACCAAAAGTACTATAAAGTAGTATACTCTGAAGGTCAGGATTATAATTACAGTGGGAATATATTTTGAAAATCACCAGTGTGTGTTTCTTTTGCCTTTCTGAATACATGCCCACAATAAGCAAATAAGAATCCATCTAAGTGAACATTAGAATGTTAAATAAGGAAGTAAAAGTGAAAGACTATGGTACCATTTGCCCTCCAACATTCAAAAATTGGAATTTTCAAATAATTTGGTCTGTTGTGAACGGATTACTTTTTAAAAATCCTTAATTTCTTGCTTTAGGAGAGAGAGAGAGAGAGAGAGAGAGAGAGAGAGAGAGAGAGAGAGAGAGAGAATATGAATATGAGAATATAGTGAGGTCAAGTATAAAAAGGGGGAGGGAGAAAAATCATTCTTTTAGCTGTGGTAAAAAAAAAAGAGAGAGAGAGAGAGAGAGGGGAAGTATGGGAAGGAAACAGACCAAATAATGTTATATGTATATGTGAACATAGCATTAAGAATCTCATTATCATGTAAATTACAGTGCATGGATAATTATTTTTTAAAGAAAAGAGAAAGGAAAAAAAGAAAATAAATGAAAAATGGACTCATGCCTCAAATTCCCATTATGCAGATTTCAGCAGAGAGGGGGAGGTGTGTTAGATAAGTGAGAGCATAACAAAGGTTGGGAGTTCTTACTCCTCCAGCGTGCGCGCGCACGCGCGCACACACACACACACACACACACACACGTATCCATCATCAGGCTCCCTCATGCTCCTCTTTTGTAGAGAACCACTCCCCCACCTCAAATACCGAACAAACATCTGTTTTCTGTCTCAATGTTGGCCTCTTGAGAAAGTTGTTTAAATGTAATAATATAATATATAGCCTTTGGAGGTCTAGCTACTTTCACTTGGCAAAATGTATTTGAGATTCATCAAAAAGAAAGAGAAAACTAGAGAATGCTGAGGACATCAAAACTGAGACTCAGATTCTTCACATCTTTGACATCATCCTCAAAGGATATTGAAGAGAATCCAAGATTTTTTATCTGAAAGTCTTCAAAGTCTACCATCTTGAATATCTTATTAAATTATTAAATCAGAGCCAGGTACAGTGGCACATACCTGTAATCCTAGTGCTTGGGAGGCCAAAACAAGAGGATCAGTTGGATTTTTCCCCTCACTAGCTAAAAGATAGTGGTTCAGAAGAAATTATCAGTCAGTAATAAAGCTTACTGACAAAATAAAGCACATTTTCTCTGCACCTCCAGGGTAGTTAAATAGTTTAAAAGCATGACCCAGTTGGTCAACATTATTAGATGTTTATTACATGCCTGGCCTAGTTGACTTCAGAGTCTGTAACTTTAAATTCCACACCACAGTGCCTGTTTAACAGCTAGAAGACAGATAGCTTTGAACACAGTAAACCACTGGTCATGGGGATCCTCCCTTCCTTTTTTTCTTTTCTCCCTTCCTTCCTTCCCATATTAGGTATTGAAACCAGGGAAATTCTACCTTGGAGACACACCCCCAAACCCTATTTTAATTTTTCACTTTAAAAAAGTGTTGCACTAAATTGCTGAGGGTTTTGATAATTTGGGATACTCACTAAATTGAGATAAACTGGTTAGAAAAAGAAGCTTAAGCATAAGGCTAGAGGTTGAAACAGATAAGTCTTTAGGCATAAAAATGTAGAAAGGTATCAGACACATATCCTGGAGCTCCTGAGGCAGGTGAAGGTTCAGAAAAGCTATTGGGAGCCTTCCATGGGCAGATTCTGGAAAGGCTAAGACAAAGAAGCCTGCCTGGCTAGAGTGATGAGGCCTCTCCGAGAAGACACCACAATGACGGAGCCCCAGTCCTCACAACAGCACCTGGTAGAAGGTCTTGCTTCTTCCTCTGGCAATTCCCAGAAATTCCCATGGCCTGATGGGCCTATTAATCAAGCAGAAAATGAAGCCATACTGAAAATAAAAGATTATACTTACCTTTCAGAGAGCATATAAGTAAACCATGTATGACCTTTTCTGATTTTCTTTCCTCCTCCTCCTCCTCCTCCTCCTCCTCCTCCTCCTCCTCCTCCTCCTCCTCCTCCTCTTATTCTTCTTCTTTTTCTTTTGCAGTACTGGGAATTAAACCAAGGGCCACTCCACCATTGAGATACATTCCCAGCCCTTTTTAAAAATTTCATTTTGACAGGGTCTTGCTAAGTTGCCCAGACTGGCCTGGAATTTGAGATCCTCCTGTCTCATCATTCTAAGTAACAGGATTACAGGCATGCACCACCACATCTGGCCCCATAGATGATTTTAAAATTCTTACTCTCCTCATTTTCCCAAAGAGCTCTGTATCCAATAATTACAATTACTATTAGATGCCTTAAAATTTTTCATTATAATGAAAGGCTATAGGTTAAAGAATTAGAATTAAAAGACCTAAAAAGCAAAATCTAGGTTTAACATAAAATATGTAAAAATCACAATGAAATATAATCAGCAGATGAATGAATGAGCAAGAATAGGTTTGTCAAATTCTATCTCTATTCATTGTGGTAGAAAGGCCAGTTAGTAAAACAAATAGTGGAATTCTACAAAGAAAAGGAAGCTTGTATCAAGACAAGCTTCCCCCCAAATCTATGCTTATTTTCAGTTGTTCCAAACAGAAGGAAGCTACCACACTTATATTCAGATAACTCTGCTTCCCTTGATTTACTGGTTTTGTTAACACTGAATTTTATCATCCAAAAGAAACTTTAATCCCAGAAAATCCATCCCTTAAACCATCATTGTACCCAAAAGTAATCCTTTACTTCTTCTTCACTTTTCCTTAATACAAAATTACTTATAAAACTTTGAAAAATCACATAGGCATCATCTCAGATACAAAGTACTTCAATGAAATATAGAATGCCCAATGTTTCTCCAGAAACATGAAAGAATATAGATGGTCCAAGGGATCATGAAAGAAATGCCCATGGGATTCAATTAAATTCTTCTTACTATAGAAAAACAAGAAACCCAAGATGATTTGGGGAAATCTTTCCACTTTAGCTGGGATTCATTTGCAGACTAGAAAGAAAACATTGAATTTTCCATTTGATGTTGTGAGCCCCCATCTATAACTAGTTTCATGTTGGGTAGCATATTTTCCATGGGCCTGTGCTTCTCTATTGCTCTGCCAGCTTCTCCTGTTCACCTGGAATTATATTTAGAAAAACAGGAGGAATAAGCTTGCCATTAGAATACTGTAGTTATAAACCAGTGACTTTTAAACAAGGGTATCTATAAGCAAAAATTTCCCACTGTCTCTGTGTCAGAGGATAAGCATGAGTTATGCTATATTAATTATACTTAAGTGGTTTCTTTAATTAACATGTTTAATAATATGTTAATTAGTTAAAACTCATTGTTTAAAATTTCTTCAAATTCCCAAATTTTCTAGGGTGTGTGTGTGTGTCTGTGTGTGTGTGTGTGTGTGTGTGTGTGTGTGTGTGTGTCACTAGAATTAGAACCCAGGGGCATTCTATCTCCAAGCTGTATCCCTAGCCCTTTTTATTTTTTATTTAGAAACAGAGTCTCCCTAAATTGCTAAGAATGGCCTCGAACTTGTCCTCTTCCTGTGACAGCTCCCCAAATGCTAGGATTACAGGCATGAACCATTTTGCTGGGTTCAAATTTTCTACTTTAACATGTATTTCTGATATAGTCAGTAAAATAATTCTTTACACAAAAGTAGAGAAAAGTGGGGTTATGTGTGTGTGAAAACTCTAAGGCAGAGGCAGCAAGTGAACTAATTATTAGGGAATGACTTCGTAGTTCCTGCCTAGTCCGATCCATGACTCTTCTTAACCTGTTTTAGGGAGAGTTCTTAATGGATCTGAAAAGCACAAGAAGAGACTTAACAGCCAGGTTCATACAGTGGTTTTCTAGCATTTAAATAACTAACCTTTATTTTCCACTTGACCAATTTGAAATGATATGCATGTGGCCTGGTAATAAGCTAAGAAAACATTGATGAACTGCATACACTTGAATTTGCTCTTTTAAAATGTCTATTCATATCTTATTCATCCCCAAGGCATTGCTTCCAGGCATTAACAATGTTACCTAGGAATTACTAAAATGCTGACTTGGGTTCTATGTAAATCAAGTCAATGGGTTGTTCAGATGTGAGTAGAGTGGCGTGCCATGAACCACACCATATATTTAACAAGTGGCCAGTCGATCACACATTGTAAATGAGATCATGACTCTCAAATCATTTTGAGTGGACTAATTTTTTTTTAAATTCCAGAGGCTCTCAATACCTGCCATATACCATATTGCTTAGCAAAACTTAAAATGTTTTTCTTTGGAAACTAGAAAAATAAAGTAGTACTGAAGTTTTTTGTTTGTTTGTTTTGTGGCACTGGGAATTGAACCCAGAGGCATTCTACCTTTGACCTACACCCCCAGCCCGATTTTTTATTTCTTATTTGGAAACAAGGTCTCTCTGTGTTGAGAGTATCACTGCTTGACCTCAAACCTGCGATCTTCCTCAGTCGTACTGGTATTACAGGCATGCGCGACTGAGCCCAGCTGTGTGTGTGTGTGTGTGTGTGTGTGTGTGTGTGTGTGTGTGTGTGTTACTTGGGAGATTGAACCCAGGGGTATTCTACCTCTGAGCACACCCCCACCCCTATTTTTTATGCTTTATTTTGAAACAGGATCTCACTAAGTTGCAGAGGGCCTCACTAAGTAGCTGAGGCTGGCTGTGAACCTGCGATCCTCCTGTTTCAGTCTCCCAAGTACTGGGATTACAAGTGTGAGCCACCACATCTGGCTCCACACCGGACTTTAAGTTTTGATTTTTATTTTTTTTATTTATTTTTTATTGTAGTAATTCGTGCAATATAGCATACATCTTTGTTAAGTACAAGTTGTTAACAACGGGGAAGGGGTCAAATGAGAAGTTTTGATTTTTAAATAAAAACTTTCTTTTCTGAAATTTACTTTTGCTACCAGTATGGTGAGTACTTTACAGGTAATACAGTTTTAAAGAAAAGGCTATTAAATTTAAAATGTGCTTCAATTTTTATGGAAAAAATTTATACCACCCTCTATCTAAAGTTCAGCTCATTGTTATAAAATGAAAATTTCTAAAATTTATTTAATTATCTATGTTATTCATTTAGATGACACTACTGACATGTTAAAGTGGAGTATAGTATTTTTCTGAATGCAAGATTAATATACAAGCTAAGTCATTCAGAAAATGTTTACTTAATATAAATTCCATATTTTAAACTTAAGAGCAAAATTCAACTACATTTTTTATCTTCTAAGGGTAACTAAAGTATTATTTCAGAAAACAATTCTTTGTTATTTTAAAAAATAAAAATAAATAATAATAAATAATTTTAGAAAAATTTTTTATTGTAATAATTCGTGCTTTGTATTTATACATTTTTGTTAGGTACAAATTGATAAAGACAAATGTGCACACATTTCTCATCTGACCCTATCCCCAATTCCCACCCCGCTCCCTCACCCTTCCTCCCTCTCAAGTTCAGTTCAGTGAGTGATCTTGATATAATTGTGTACCTAATATGCAGATGTTAGGGAGTAGATGGGCCATAAGAGGGTCCCCAGATGAAAAGTAGAGATCCTCGATAAACAAAGAAGTAGACTTAACCGAAAGGAATGGACGGGGGGGGGGGGGGGGGAGCATACTAAGGCACATGATGTACTTACACAATTATATCTAGAAAATATTTTACATTGGAATTATTTCACATCCATGCCTATAGAATAGTTCCTTTACAATGATTTTCAGAACATCAGTAGCACTTTTTAAAATACTTTAAAGATTCTATTTGTGATGGAAGAAATTAAAATCCACTCTATTATCTAAAATATAAAGTTCAAAATTTTAATACTTTAACATTAGAAATTCAAGTAATATTTTATAATCTTTAGGGATCTAGCCTCAAATTAGGTGTATTTATAATACAGGAAAATGCAACAAGAATAATTACATTATTTCTCCTCTATTTAAATAATTAGGCAGTCAGCTTTTTTATAACCCTAAAGCATTACAGCTTTTTTCTTTAATTTTAACATATAAATTTAGAAAGGTTTATTATTTATTGTTATTAAAATAATAAACTCGTCTCTGATCATTGGTTTCTATCAACTATCACAAATCAGTAAAATGTCAACAGACAAAATATATTTTTAAGTCTTCCTAAGTATTTGGCATTTACTACAGTGGTGAATGCTTGAGAACCAAATGTCAAAACCACTGATGTAACTTGAATTCCACATTGCACTATAAAACCAGATACAGCTGCACTGCTCACTGCCAGAGTGGCTATGTCAATTCCTCTGGAAGAGAAAAGTGCTTCTGAGAATGGGAACTAGCTTGCTACATGTTGAATGCCCCTGGGTGCAACCCCCAATACCGCAAAAAAAGTACATAAGTAAAATAAGATTGCCTTACCTATATGTTACTTATGTGCTAACTATTTAAGTAGTGTACATACATTAGAAAGCATGGAGTCTTGGCTATCTTATTCACTGCTATTGCCACTGCACCTAGAAAAACTGTCTGGCAAGTAAATAAATAATCGATGTGAATGAATAATTTTTTGAGTGAAAAAGTTCAGTTTCTCAGACAGTCTAAAATTTTATATTCTATATCGACTCATCCCAAATAGAAATAGAAACCCAAAATTAAGTGCACAAACCTCCCATGAGACTGGCTGAGAGGAGCTAATGTTGGTACGATGAAGTCCTGAACTGAGACAGAAAACCCATATTTAAGAAAATCAATCAGCCAAAAGAAAAAGTCTAAAGATACTATATATTGGTGTTCCTCAACAAACAACCTGCCTACCTAATCACTCTAATAAAGAAGGTTAAAGTCAAAGAGTCCACATTTGTACAGAGCTATTGATTTGCTTTTAAAACTCTCCATGGAAGACAGATATAAAAATCAGTTAATCAAAAGGAACATAAAAGCAATTTGTTGGATATAGAAACTCTATACTGAAAAAATAAAAATTTCTGAAGACCTAGACAAATATCTTGAATTGGGAGACTCAACTTCAAAAAGATTTCAGTAACCCCCAAATCAATATATTGATTCAGTATAATCCCAATCAAAATCCAAGTAAGATATTTCTGGAAGAAATTAACAAACTCAACAAGTGGTGGTGTGTTGGAAGCTTTGTTAGTCACCAGCTTTGAGGTCACCTCGGTCCGGCTTGGGAGCGGCACAAACTACCCACTCAAGTGGAGATTTCTGCATGCAGACAAATCCCCAAGGACCAAATGAGACTGATAAAAAAGACCCTGACAATTCCTTATTTCCCATAAATTTACTCTTTCATTCCCTCATTTGTCTATGACAACTTGATGTTTTTCCCTGGCTCACCCCATGACTGCTTTGCTATCTTCTGTGATTACAATGTTTTGGTTAAAACTCTCAATAAAAGCAATTGGTGGAAGGCCAGGTAGGAGAGCTATCTCTCTCTCCTCCCCAGCCCCCTCTGCTCTCTTGTTTCTCTAGTGATAATAATTTTCTATAAAATAATTCTGACTCTATTGCCGTTCAGGCAAGAGACTTCTAATAAAAAATAAACATCAACACCATCTGCTACAGTGGTGCACACCTGTTATCCTGGTATTTGGGAGACTGAGACAAGAGGATCGCAGGTTTGAAGCCAACTTCAGCAACTTAGTGACACCTCTTTTCAAAATAAAAAAGGGCTGGGGGTGTAGCTCAGAAGTAGAATGCCCCTGTGTTTAATCCTCAAACACAGAAAGAAAGAAAGAAAGAAAGAAAGAAAGAAAGAAAGAAAGAAAGAAAGAAAGAAAGAAAGAAAGAAAGAAAGAAAGAAAGAAAGAAAGAAAAAGAAAGAGGGAGGGAGGGAGGGAGGGAGGGAGGGAGGAAGGAAGGAAGGAAGGAAGGGAAGGAGGGAGGAAGGAAAATTAACAAGCTCATCCTAAATTTACATGGAAATGCAAAGGGCAAAAAGTAGCCAAGATAACTATAAAGGAAGAGAATAGAAGTTGAGGTATCAACCAGGCAGCCAGCCAAAGTATATCCAGAGCAGACACACTTGATTAGGAACAGTTCCTCTGCTGTGCATTTAATGTTACAATTCTATTTTCAATGTAAGACTCTCCCTATATTTCTAAGACTGGTGTCACGCAGAAGAAAGAAATGTTTTTCAGTTGAGTATAGTTATACACTGGAAAAAAGGGAAAGTCTGTGTTTTCTCTGAAATATCTACCACCCATGTGGTATGTTTACTCCAAGAAAGAGATTGAACAAAGGTGCCAGGATTTGATGTCAAAAAAAGTAGCAACAGTATGGGTCAGAAATTGATGATGTTTATTGTCTATATTTATAGTTAATTCAACTTGAATATTTAAGGGCTTCTTTCTGAGAACATTCTCTCCTAAATTGAGAGGGGTTTTGTTGTTGTTTGTTTGTTTGTGTGTTTGTTTGGTCTTTGCTTTCTTTTATAAAATGGATCCATCCTCTTTTTCTAGTATTTTTTATTTATAAGTGTCCTTATTAATAGGTGATCTATTAGGAAGTGGATCACCCTCCTTTTTGTTATATCTGGCCATAGTTTATTTGGAGGGTCTTTGTTCTTTTGTTCTAGATGTTACCCAAAATTCTCTGGTAGATTTGGAGTAGAGGCAAAGGTCCGCTTCCCATTCTAATTCCTATTTTCTAATTAAGTCTCTGATTTCAGATTTAATTCTACTGACCAAGTAAGAAGAAAAACCTACTGTTACATTGGTTCCTTTTTTAACTCTCAAATGTTATCAAAGACATTTTCTAGTCTATTCTCAAAAGATTCCTCTAGTTTCATCCTTTCTTTCTGATTTTACCAATAGAGCATCAGGCCAACCACTATAAAGGCTATAGCGTTTGTCTTCCCAATTTCATTGCTGCAAAGGTTGTGAGACCAGTGTCTGTTTTCTTATGTGGTCTGACCATTGTCCATTCTGATATCAAGTCTTTCAAGTTGTATGTTTTATTTTACTCCTGGAAAATCTCAGTATAATTAATGAAATAAAGTCTCTGACAGGTCCTTGAACAAAGAAATTGTTTTATCACAGATAAAAGAAACATTTTGCAAAATGTTGCATTATAGAAAAGATTTGTTAACTACAAAGATAAAGCATCAATTATGAATTAACAAATCACCTCTAAACTGAGGCCTCATGAGTTTTATCATGTCACTCATTTTTAAGTGAATACAGCTGATAAAATTGAACCACTGAACATGCAAAATTGAAGATCCAATTTTGAATCTTTAGTTGTCCAGTAAATACCTTGAAAATTCAGTCACTTTAGCAGGACAGTTGCAGTGGGCTTCCCTCTTTTTACTAGATATTGAAAGTAGTGGATAGTAGCAGTAGATAGTAATGCTACCATGTGACATAATTTTGAATTTAAAGTATATATTTTTACCTGGAAAGAGTGGCATACAACTATAATCCCAGTACTTGGGAGGCTGAGACAGGAGGATCAAAGATTTGAAACCAACCTCAGCAACTTGGTGTGATTCTTAGCAATTTAGTGAGTCCCTGTTTCAAAACAAAATATAAAAATGCTGGAGGTGTAGTTCAGAGGTAGAACTCCCCTGGGTTCAATCCTAAGTACCACAAATATATATGCATGTGTGTGTTTAACAAAAGTATCTTAATGAAAAGAGGTGCCTAAAGCCATTTTGTTTTTTGACTGAATCTATCAGATTCAGTGTTTCCAGAAGTGTTCTTTAAATTATTATCACTTCAGAATATAAATAGGCTTTACAAGAAAATAAGGGGAATAAGAAGAGATTAAGAACAAACAGGTTTATGAAAAAGCAGTCTGTTTATCAATGAAAAAATCATTTGGTTATGTTTTTTCCTTTATAGATTTTCCAAAGCAGATTCATTAATATTTTACATTGGAAACATGTAGCTTTACATTTTAGTATATAAGCAATTAAAAAGCCATTGAAATACAGTGACTAATGAAATTCTCAGACAAGTCACTTGGACATAAATAAGGAAATAACTTCAAAGAAGCAATGCCTAATTGATGAAATAGTCTTTGCAGTTTAAGAAATAAAAGCCACAAAGGAAATAAAACCAGTGCTCTTAGGATTCTCTTTCTATGGTCATTGAATTCTGTGAAGACTTCTAGCCTCCGGGGAGTGAGTTGCTGTGGCTTACTTTCTGTTTTATCAGAATGGAATTTATAGCCTGAGTATGCAGAAATTTATGCATAAAGCATTGATCATGTGATCCTTCCCTTAGAAACCCATGGGAATACTAAATTTACATTCATGCTAGATAACATTCAAGGGGAAAAATGCATTTTTGAAGTTCAGGATTCAATTAAAGGAACTAAAGAAGAGTGGAAAATCTGAAGATGCCTAGAGCTTTTTTAAAAGTTTTTAAAAAAGTAAGTAGTTACAAGTTTGGGTAGAAAATCAAACACTGAGGAACAGCATAAAACACTGAAAATAAGAAATGAACGTTGTTATTATGGGAGATGTAGAG
>PVLC010022846.1:0-20629 GCA_004027655.1 Graphiurus murinus | reverse complement strand
AAGAGGGACTCCAGGTGAAGGAGAATTCTTAGGTGAACAAACAATTTGACTTAATGGAAGGTAATGGGAGGAGGGGGGACACCCTAATGAGCATGATGTACTTACAAGATCACATCAAAGTCAATCACTAAACTGACCAGGAGATAGGGGGAGGGTGGGTGGGAATTGGGGAAGGGTTAATGAGAAATATGTGCATGGATGTCTTTACCTGTACTAGCTTGTACCTAACAAAAATGTGTAATTAACCTTGTTGTACCCAAGAAATGTATAAAAATCCATGCTAAAAAAAAATTAAATCAAAGGAGAAAAAAAAAATATCCATTCTGGTATTATGGGACACACCAATTATCACAGTACTTGGAAGGTTGAGACAGAAGGATCACAGGTTTGCAGCCAGCCACAGCAACCTAGGCAGGTCCTTCAAAAATTAGTGAGAACATCCCTATCTCAAAATGAAAAAAAAATAAATAAAATAAAATATGGCAGAGGGTTTGACGCATTGGTATTATACCCGATTACAATTCCTACTACAAAACACACACACACATAAATCCTAGTCTCATTTTCTTCAAGGTCTCAAAAAATCTCTATAAGCACTTTCATCAATGTTTCCTATATGGAAATTATTATAAATTTTAATGATAACAAAGCCATACTTACTAAGCAATAATTATAATTATTAAGGCATTTTAATGCTAATATATATGGCAATTTGATAAATTTCAACCTCAATATACCTGACCAAATATAATTGATATTAATTATATGCCACAGAATCATTGTTAATATGCTTGAAACAGCATATATTAAAGAATTTTAATATGAGAATGACAAAGTGCATAATTATTTGTAAAAACAAATCCCTCATAAGTGAATAAGTCCACTTTTATATGAATGTTTATTTCATACTATTTGGAGTTCCTCAAGTATCTGAGTTCTAAAAGACAAGAAGTGCAAACAGAACTGACAAAACAACCTTGCTGAAAGTGGCACAAACAGATTATTGCAACTTTTAAACCTCTGAATTCATAATATCAGATACAAATAAAAGGTAGTGAGGAGGTTAAAGAGGGTACTTTGGCAACATCAGGAAGCAATTTATACATTTACCATAAAAAGCATTCATTTGGTGTCACTTTGGGGGACAAGATTTTCCATCAGATAGAACTTTGTAGTGTAATTTCAAATTGTGGCTGGACACATAATATTTTGGCCAACTATAAACACTATCCTTAACCCTCCCCAGGATATCATTGTGGATTTCAAGATATAAATCTAATGAAAACAAATATGTCTACCTAGGCATGAATATATATAAAACATTGTGAGCAGATAAAGTAATTACTTGAGAATTTCTGGTAGATTTTCTACTTATATCATTGCTAAACATCTACTACAGATCAATATAATAATGACAGAATATATCACATTAGCCATAAGGATTAAGTGATATTCTATGAAAACATGAATTTTGTGAACAAAAATATGCAAAACTACAAAAGAAATCACATTGGCACAACGTACCTACCAAAATTTTAAAGATGACCAGATGAAGTCTTATTTAAAATCTCCCTAACTACCAAAATGTAATACTTCTACAAGTACTTAACATTAAATTACCCTTTTCTTATTTCCACATTCCAGTGCTTCAAAGCTCACAGAAAACCTAAGCAAGAAAACAAATCATTATTTTAGAGCTCAGATATCAATATAACATATACCTTTAAAAGGTAAGACTACATTATTGCTAGCGAAAAATATGTAGGAAACTATGTTATATAAAGCTACACTGAAAATAATTTCAAAATCTTGCACCTATAATGATAAAACTAAAATTTAAATGACTGTTAAGAATTAAGGCACATGAACAAAACTTCAAAAAGACAAATAAATATGAGAAAGCAGACATTGTGGCACCCATACTTAATCCTGGTGCTTGAGAATCTCACACAATAGGAATACAGGTGCAAGACCAGTCTCAGCAGTTTACTAAGCTCTCAGCAACCTAGCAAGATCTCATTTCAAAACAAAAAGTATAAAATGGCTGGGGGTGTAGATGGGAAGTAAAATTCCTCTGTATCCAAACCCTGGTACCACACACACACAAAAAAATTTACATGGTTGTTGTTGATAACACATGGTTGGAAAATACAATAATTATGAATAATTCACAAAAAATCATAAGAAACAAGAGTAAAGTACAAATTCATTGTATCTTTTCCAGATACCTATGAAGAAAGCTACAAATTTTTCCAGAAATACCTAAAATCTACAATGTTCAGTTTGCTTTCTCCATAGTGAAATGGCAAATTCTACGAAGGAGAGCTGTTCTTAACACATGGGATTAGACCCCAGTGATCCAGTGGCCATAATGAAAGCCTGAATGGGCCAGAGATACCACATCTACTAGTGTCCTCAAGGGATACTGAAAACTCAAACCAAAGGTGCCTGAATCACCACACACCACCATCCACAGACCACAACAAATGAAGAATACAGTTAGCCTTCCTCTATATAGACACATCACAACAAGCTGTAGTCCAAGTGACTGTCATTATTCTGAGTGGGACACTGCACAAAGCATAGGGAATGTAGAGTTCCTGCCCCAGCATACTCTCTCATCCAGTAGAGGTTTCATCAATGCCCTCAATACAGCATGATACACAAACTCTGAATTTCACCCACCTTGAGTTGACTCTTGTGCAAAGTGAGAAAGTGGGGTTTATTTCCATTTTCTTGCATATAGTTAACCAGTTTTGCCAACACCATTTGTTAAAGAGGCTATCTCTTTTCCAGTGTATATTTTTGGCTCCTTTGTCAAAAATCAGTTGACTGTAAGTCTGTGGGTCTGTTTCTGAGTCTTCTATTCTGCTCCATTGGTCTATGTGTCTATTTTTGTGCCAGTACCATGCTGTTTTTATTACTCTGGATTTGTAGTAAAGTTTGAAGTCAGGTATTGTGATACCTCCTGCATGGTTCTTGTTGCTAAGAACTACTTTGGCTATACTGGGCTTTTTGTTTTTCCAGATGAATTTAAGGACTGATTTTTCTATGTCTGTGAGGAGTGCCCTTGGTAATTTCATGGGCATTGCCTTGAATTTGTAGATCAGTTTTGGGAGGATGGCCATTTTGATGATATTTATTCTGCCTATCCAAGAGCATGGGAGGTCCTTCCATCTCCTAAGGTCTTCATCAATTTCCTTCTTCAGCTTTCTGTAATTTTCCTTATAGAGGTCTTTAATCTCTTTGGATAGGTTTATCCCTAAGTATTTTATTTTTCCGGGTGCTATGGTGAGTGGAATTGTTTTCTGGATTTCTTTTTCAGTGGATTTATGGTTGGCATACAGGAAAGTTACTGATTTTTTAAGATTGATTTTGTATCCAGACACTTTGCTGAATTTGTTAATCACTTCTAAGTTTTTTGGTTGACTCTGTTGGGTCTTCTAAGTATAGTATCATATCTGCAAAACAAGATTCTTTTAGCTCTTCTTTCCCTATTTGTTTTTTGTTTTGTTTCGTTTTGTTTTCAGTACTGGGGATGGAACCCGGGGGGGGGGGGGCATTCTACCTCCGAGCTACAGCCTCAGCCCTATTTTTTATTCTTTATTTTGAAACAGGGTCTCACTAAGTTGCGGAGGGCCTCACTAAGCAGCTGAGGCTGGCTGCGAACCCGGATCCTCCAGTCTCAGCCTCCCAAATGCTGGGATTACAAGCGTGTGCCACCACACACAGCTTCTTTCAGTATTTGTATCCCTTTGAATTCCTTCTCTTGTCTTATTGCTCTGGCTAGAGTCTTGTACTATATTGAACAGAAGTGGTGATAATGGACATCCTTGTCTTACTCCTATTTTTAGTCGGAACTCTTGCAGTTTTTCCCCATTTAATATGATGTTGGATGTGGGCCTATTTTATATTGTCTTTATGATGTTGAAGTATGTTCCTTCTATTCCGATTCTCTCCAGTGCTTTTAGCATGAATGGGTGTTGGATCTGGTTAAAATGCTTTTTCAGCATCAATTGAAATGATCATGTGATTTTTGTCTTTGCTTCTGTTTATGTGGTGAATTACGTGTATTGTTTTTCGGATGTTGAACTAGCCTTGCATTCCTGGGATGAACACGACTTGGTCATGGTGTATAATTTTCTTGATGTGGTTTTGAATGCACATTGCTAGTATTTTGTTTAGCAGTTGTGCATCTAAGTTCATCAGTGATATAGGCCTATAGTTTTCTTTTCTTGAGTTGTCTTTCTTTGGCTTTGGTATTAATGTGATGTTGGTTTCATAGAATGTGATTGGGAGGGTCCCTTTTCTTTCTATTTCTCGGGGGAGTATGAGGATTAGCTCTTCTAGAAAACCTGCAGCTACTGGAAGAGGGCATAGGGTAGACACTTCAACACATAGGCAGAGGTAAAAACTTTCTCAACAAGATCCCAAAGCACAAGCAACTCAAAAGAAGATCAATACATGGGATTGCATTAAACTGAAGAGCTTTTGTGCAGCAAAGGAAATTATCAAGAATCTGAACAGAGAACCCACAGAATGGAAGAAAATTTTTGCCAGCTATTCTTCTGATAGAGGACTAATACCTAGAATATACAGAGAACCTAAGAAACTCACAGCTAAGAAAACAAATAATCCAATAAAAAATGGGCAAAGGATCTAAATAGACATTTCACAAAAGAAGAAATAAAAATGGTCAATAAATGTATGAGGAAATGTTCAACATCATTAGCGATCAGAGAGATGCAAATCAAAACTACCCTGAAATTTCACCTAATCCCAATTATAATAGCAATCATCAAAAACACAAACATGAGTGTGGAGAAGTGGGAACCTTAATACATTGTTGGTGGGATTTCAGATTAGTGCAACCACTTTGGAAAACAATATGAAGATCCTCAGACGAATGGGAATGAACCTACCATATGATCCAGCAATAACACTTCTGGGTATCTACCCAAAAGAATGGAAACCAAACTGTCAGACCCATGTATGTGTATCTATGTTTATAGCTGCACAATTCACAATTGCCAAACTATGGAACCAGCCAAGATGTCCAAACACAGATGAATGGATTAACAAACTATGGGATATGTACACAATGGAATTTTCCTTAGCCATAAAGAACAAAATCATGTCATTTGCAGCGAAATGGATAGAACTGGAAACCAATATGCTAAGTGAGATTAGTCAGTCACAAAAATTAAAAACTCATAATGCTCTCCCTAATATGTGGAAGTTAGGGAGACAGTGGGACATAATAGGGACTTCAGACGAAGAAGGAGGAACCTTAGATGAGCAAAGAAGGTAACTTAACTGAAGGTGATGGGGGGGAACACCCTAATGCACATGATGTACTTTCACAAACATATCACAGTCAATCACTAAAGTGAACTTGAGAAAGAGGGAGGGCAAGGGAGTGAGGCGGGAATTGGGGAAGGGTTAAATGGGAAATGTGTGCATGTATGCCTTTTCCAGCTTGTATCTAACAAAGATGTATGATTACAATGCACCAAATAAATAAATAAATAAATAAATAAATAAATAAATAAATAAATAAAGTATTTTCCTGCTGGGAAAAAGAGAGAGAGAGAGAGAGAAAAAAAAGTCTTCTAAATTTAAACTTCAACATTTTAAAATTATAGTTATTTTCTCCTCCCCAAGAAAGAAAGTATTTGCATCATCTATAACCTGTTGTGCAGTAGAATTGTTAGATATTTACAATATGAAGTGCATTGCTCTTCTCCAAGAGTGTACTAAAAAACAACCTCAGAGCCTGGCATGGTAACACAGGCTTGTAAGCCCAGTATTGGGAGGCTGAGACAAGAAGATTGCAGGCTCCCAGCCAACCTCAGCAACTTAATGAGGCTCTCTACGACTTGTGAGTCTCTGTTTCAAAATAAAAGAATAAAATAGGACAGGGGGTGTAGTTCAGAGGCAAAATGCCACTGGGCTAAATACCATTTACCACAAAAATGAAAAAGAAAAGAAAAGAAAAGAAAAAATATGGACAGAGGCAAGAAAAGATGAAAGATGGGGAACGTTCAGTACTGGTCATTTTTCTAATGGGGGTGTGTGTCAATATGTGCACATGTGTGTCTTTCTCTGTGCATACACAGGATGGGGGAAGATCAACAATAAAGAGACATAGGGACTGGAATGAGATTTACTGTAAAGAATTGGTATGTGCCACAGTAGAAGGTAACAAATTTGATTTCTTTTTAACTGCCTGGAAGACTAGAGATTAAGAAAAACTGGACATTGGAACTCATGTCTAAAGACAGTCTGGAGTTAGTTCTTTTATTTGTAGGCATTTCACTTGATTAGATGAGACCTACCCATGTTATGGAGGTTAACCTGCTTTATTGATCCTTAGTCTCATCTTAAAAATACATTCACAAAAACACAGCTGTTATTTGTTCAAAACTGGGTATCACAGTCATTTGACACAATTAACCATGTGCAATACATGTTTAAAAGGACAAATTAGCTTTAATTATAAGGTACCAATTAGTGAATGTCCTAAAAAATTATATATATAGTTTTTACTGTATATATATATAGTAACTGTATATACACATACACACACATATATATGTATATAGTAACTATATATACACACACACATACACACACATATATATATATATGTTAGATTCACTGGTTAGTATCTTGTAATATTCATTTTTATTTTAAATTAATTTACAAATATCCTCCAGTCAGGTATGGTGGGGCATGTATTCTCACAGTACTTGGGTACTTGGGATGCTGAGTCAAGGGGATAAGAGGATCATAGCCAGCCTTAGCAACTTAGCTGGGACCTTTGATAAGTAGTTATAACTTCCCTGTTTCAGAATGAAATTATAAAACAAAATATGGCTGGAGGTATAGCATATTGGTAGAATCCCTGATTTCAATTCCTTCTACAAAAGTACACAAAATCACACACACACAAAATAACATCAAATATTACTTTCTTCAATGTCTTTAAAAAATCTCTTCAAATCACACTTCCATCAATGCATCCTACCACTATAAAAATGATTATACATTTTAATGATAGTAAAATCATATTTACTAAACACTAAGAATTATTGTTATTAATGCGTCCTATTGCTAACATATCTGACTGACAGTATGATACAGTTCAATGTCAATATACCTGATTATATAAACTGATATTAATTCAATACTGTAGAATCACCGTTAATGTGGTTGAGGTGGTATATGTCAAAGGATTTTTAACACAAGTGTGACAGGTTAATTAATGACTATTTAGCCACTCGTTTTCAGCACTGTAAAAGCAAATTCCTCACAAGTGAAAAGTACTCTTTTATATGAAAATTTATTCCATACTATTTGGAGTTCCCCAGGTGTCCAAGTTCTAGGAGGCAAGGAATGCCAACCAAACTGATAAAGCAATTTTGCTGAAAATGATACAGATTATTGCAACATTTAAATCTCTGAATTCATACTATTAGATACAGGTATAATGTAGTGAAGAGCTTAAAAATGGTAATATAAGGAGTTTGGGGACTCTCAGGAACCAAGTTACAAATTTACCATAAAAAACAATCCTTTGGTATCACAATGGGGGACAAGAAGATGCATCAGAATGATCAGATAGAGCTTTCCAGTGTAATTTCAAATAGTGGCCGGACACATACAATATTTTGATCCTTTACAAGCACTAATCTCTACCCTCGACATCTTACATTTCAAGATGTAAATCAAATGAAAATAATCATGTCTGACTAGGCATAAATATATATGAAATGTTATGAGTAGATAAAAGTAGTTACTTAGAAATTTCCAGTAGATTTTCTATTTACGCCATTGCTAAACATCTGCAGACTAAAAGCGTAATAGCAGAATATATAAGATCATTTATAAGGATTAAATTAGTTGTATGAAAACACGTATTTTGTGACCAAAAATAAGCAAAACTATGAAAACAATCATATTGGCACAACATACTTTACAAAATATTAATGACAACCAGAGGAATTCCTATTTACAATATCCATACCTAACAACCAAAATGTAATACTTCTAAAAGTTCTTAAGAAAGATGGTGGCATAGACTGAGAAAACATGTTCGAGTTGCTCTGAGACTCAAAACTCAATGAGTGGGAAGAATGCCTCTTGACAAGGGAAGAAAAGCAGCAAATATCTCAACAACAATAACAGTTAAAACATGGCAGAATCAGATCCAGAAGAAAGAGCAGAGGAGCTTAAAGAGTTCCAACCATCCTACCTGGTATGCAGAGAGCAGTGGCTGTAGCGCTATCTTGGCCAGGTGGCTGGCTGTAATGGGGCTTCCAGGGACCACCAGCAAAGAAGCTGTAGATCCTTGAGAAACAAGCAACTACAGACCAGGGCCAAAAGGAATCGTCTCTTCTCTCCCCGCTCAATGAAGATCCTACTACCCAGATAGTCCAGCTAGATCCTGCAGCTGCAGCTGAACTAAAATCTGCCTGTAGGGACTCAGAGCAGCATTCATCAGGACCGTGAGTTAACAAGCCATCCCAGGGGAAACCACCCTGTGAAGACACAGGTACTTGAGTAGCAAAGAATAGACTCCCTGGGTCTGTGAATTTGCAAATCACCCCTGTGGAGGTGGGGGTGGGGAATATTGTTGGACACAGTAGAAATGTGAATTAGCAGGAAGACCCTAGGGACATTTTGGCAGGATGGCTCTAGAATCACAGTTGGCCAAGTCCTAGCAGTGTCTCCAGGGATCACCACAGGATAGCCAACAATGGTGTCTGTTGGGATAAATAACTCAGCCTACCAAGTTGCAGATTTGGAAGCAATAAACTCATGCCTGGCTGTATTTGGGCATCATAAGCACCAATGCCAGAGCCCAACAAGGGCTCATGTAATTGCAGCTGCCCAGAGCAGCAGTGGTGTCCCTAGGGCTAAATAACTGAGCTACCCTAGTTCCATGCTTAGAACTATACAGAGCTTGAGCCCTTTAAGTTAGGAGGCCAGGGGCCTGGCAGGGTTTCACTTGATCAGAGCTACAGGCTGGGAACTCAACACTTTCTACACCATTTGAATTTCTGCCTGGCATTTATGCATGCCAGTGACTGACACTGCTCTACTTGATGGTAACAAGCAGATCAGGGGTGGTCTCCCAGGGGCTATCAAAGCTCAGCGAGCCAGTCCACAAGTTGGGACATAGTAATTGCTTGCCTTGCTCAGCTTAAGACCACTGGCCACAGAGATCAGAGGTCAACACTCTGTAGTTTCATGAGCTCACAATCAACAGAGCAGTGGTGATATGATATCTGTGGTCCATTAAATCCCAATCAGCAGGTTGCAGGCTCTAAACAGAACATCATAGTCTCTGAATCTATAGAGAGATAAGGTGACCTGCAGCCAATCAGAGACTTCTGTTTTTCTGCCCTAAGAGTTATATGTAGTTAAAGAGGCTCTGGAGGGACAAACTCAAAAGTTTGATTATATTAGACAGATTGGAAGAGGCAAATATATACCCCTAGCATAGACCTTATTATAAAGGGATAACAAATAGACACAGGACCCATACACAATGATCAAGAAGATGCCAAGACAACAGAAATATAAACCTGAGAACTCTAAAAATATGAGAATGAAGAACAGTGAGAAAACAATAAACTCCCATAACAAAGGAAATAGCACATACTGATATGCAGGACATGCAAGAATAAGAATTCCAAATTTTTATCTTCAATATGATGAAAGGCCTCAAAGAAAGTATATAGGAAATGAAGGAGGAAGGTAAGACCCTAAGAAAGAACTAAAAAGAGGCTTTGTGCGAAATGAAGGAGTCAGTAAATGAATTAAAGACCACAAGAGAAACCAACTTTGGCAGGCTAGAACACATGGAAAACAGAGTATCACTTTTGGAAGACAGTTCATTCAAAACTGAAAACACACTTAACAATACAGAGAAGACAATACAACAACATGACCTGAACATCCAAGAAATATGGAACAATATGGAACATCCAAAGTTATAGATAAAAGGCATTGGAGAAGGTCTAGAAACACAAACCAAGGGTATCAGAAACCTCTTTAGATCAATAATTTCAGAGAATTTCCCAACACAGAAAAATATTTGGACATCCACATACAGGAGACATTCATAACATCATTAAGACAAGATCAATAAGCACTTTCCCATGCCACATAATAATCAAAATGACTAACACAGAGACCAACAAAAGACTCTAAAAGTAGTGAGAACAAAAGAACAGGTGACATTCAGGGGCAAAACAACTAAAATCACTCTAGACTTCTTGACCCAAGTCATGAAAGCCAACACACAAATTAACAACCACTTGGTTTCCAACCACTTGTCAACAATACTTTCAAACAAGTGGTTGGAAAATACAATAATTACGAAGAATTCACAACAAAACATATAAGAAAAAACAGTAAGATAAAAATGCATCACATTTATCCAGCTATCTATAAATA
The DNA here is from genome assembly GCA_004027655.1 of Graphiurus murinus. Taxonomy (NCBI): domain Eukaryota; kingdom Metazoa; phylum Chordata; class Mammalia; order Rodentia; family Gliridae; genus Graphiurus; species Graphiurus murinus. Next base: position 10,162 of record PVLC010022846.1, on the reverse strand, counting down.
AAGATGCAAATGTTTCCAGCAATACCTAAAACCTATAATGTTCAGCTTGCTTTCTTCATAGGAAAATGGTAAAATCTACTATGGACAGCTGTTCCTTATCATATGGGATTAGATTCCAGCATTCCAGAGGCCATAATGAAAGCCTAAGTGGGCAAAAGATGCTTGATGTCCCAGAGTCCTCAATTTTCTCAAAGAATAGAGAAAACTCAAATCAAGGGTGCCTGAATTGCCACATACCACCATCCACAGGCAACATCAAATGAATACCTTACTATTTCCAGACACATCACAGCAAGCTGTAGTCCAAGTGACTGTCACGGTTTTGAGTGGGGCACTGCACAGCATGGGGAATGTGAAGTTACTGCCCCAGCATACTCCCTCATCCAATGCAGGTTTCACATTGCCCTCAATACAGCATGATACACAAACTCTGAACTTTGAGTTTTCAGAACTCCTCAGGAATGCCATCTCCACTCTCCTCTATTATCAACCAAATAAGAAAGGATCATCTCATCTGTGTGATTTACCTGCATAATGTTAAAAATCAAGAGTCCAGCTTGTCCCTCACCTTTGGTATTCTTGTATAATAAAGAAGTACCTTAGTTTCCTCCATCAATTTCTTTTCCAATCTGTAGGTTTTGTGTCATGAAGGGGTCATCAAAAGCATTTTGAGGATGCTTTGTAGAAGAGTGGTGTCCAAGGTCCTTCCTGGATTAAGACAGGAAGGATGCTCAGTTTTGTTTGGTGCTCCACTGCCATCATTGTCCAGGAACCACTAGGAATGAAGAGCTTTGTTAGCCTCAGTGCACACAGCAGGCTGTATGTAGAGACAGATTTTTTTCATCCCCTGTACCTTCCTCACACCAGTTACACACTGATAATTGAACCCTGAACTTCTTTACTCATAAATCCAAGGGAATGACCCTCCATTTTCCTTCATGTCACATTTTACCAGTAGTGAGGATCATCTCACCTGGGTGATTCTTAGGAACCAAAGAACAAGTTTCTTAGTGGTGTCTTTGCTTCATTCGTAAGTATACTCAAATTTTGGGACATGTTAGATAATGAGGTGGTTAGATATATACAACTAAAAATGTTTGTGCATTTATGCAATAAGAAAATAACACACTGGAATTAGAGAAAGAAGGTGACTGAGATGATCATTTATCCATTTTTTTATGTCCTGTGCTTTTGTTAAAGAGGGAGAAGGAGGTACAGGGTATGAGACATAAATCCCTAGGAAGAGAGAAGAGATTTCCCAGAAGGAAGTGGCTCACGGAGTAGTGGAAACTGCTAAATTCCACTCAAATGGCAATTCAGGCAGATATTATACATTAAGACAGATTTGCAATTGCAACTAAAACCCAAAGGGTGTCTGCAGTCCTAACTTCTTTTTCTTAAGGACTTTCAACTGATTACATAAAACCCACCAGTATTATGGGAGTGTGATCCTTTTTATTGATTATTAAGTCTCATAAAAATATATTCACAAAACCATAATTATTCCTTGATAAAAACTGGATATCATATCTAGTTTATACATACACTAACCATTCACTATATATAATTAAAAGAAAAATACATTTAAATATTTGGTACCATTGTCTAAATACTGTGAAAATATACATGGAGTATAGATATTTGTTTCTATATATTTCTTAAACGTTGTGGGTATGAAGTAAACTGAAATTATAATTAAAAATCAATTTAAAATTGCTGTTGTGGATATGAATTAGTCAGAAATACACTAATTATGAATACTAAATCGCAAAAAGGAGATTATTATATATAACTGGAATGCACCAGCAACAAAAATAATTGGCCAATAAAAACATCTTGTAGAGCCTAGGCCAGGTGGCATTCAAGGCCTTCCTGGGATTCAAGGAAAGCAACTCAAGAATACACATAGCTCCAATCTCATCACTTCCCACAGGCCCCTATAATTGAGGAACATGGTGAGTCTTAGTCTACTCAGAAGGAACTAGTTTACTCATAGTTAAGGTGACCAGTACTCTTCTGAGTAGGGCACTGTACACATAATTCTGAATGTGGATGTGATTCCAAGCAAGCTCCATCATCTCCTGTAGCTTTCATCATACCCCCAGTAAAGTGTCACACTATACCCTGACCTAATTTGTACATATGACAAAGATATTTTAAAAACATCTCTCTTTCTTCACACATTTATATCATGATGCACTTTATATGAATGATTGCAAGGACCAAATAAAGCTTCTTTCCATTTCTTTTGCTACTTTAGGAAATACCCTAATCACTTCCATTTTTCTTCACTAACCTTTAGATTTTGTGGTTCAGAATGTACCATTTAAATCATCTTGAGTATGCCAGATATACAGGTGCCAAGGCACTCCTGATATCAGGGAAGGTATGTAGGTCAAGAGGGCATGGAACTACATTGCCATCACCATTCAGATGTCACTCCAAACACTGCACTTAATAATCTTTAGTCTCCCCAGAGAGATCCTTGTTCCATGTAGTTCACTTGACAAGTAGCATTCTGAGATAGGTAATGCACATGTGCAGCCTCAGTCACCTCCTTCATCCCTTGCAGCTGTCACAGCTTACAGAACATGACTGAGCACTGATCAGAGTTACTCCTAATTCTTAGGGAATGACACTCCAGTCTCCTTTAGCTTGCATCTCTCCTTCAGTGAGTATTTTCTCCCTGCCTCTCTTTGAAGCTGGGAGATTGTCAAGACCAAAAGGACAAGCTTGTTCTGATCTTATTTATTCTACTGAGAAGCAACTTAACCTCCCCTTAATCTTTTGGTTCTAACTTCAAAGTGTTTGGGTTGTCAAAAATATACATTTGAAGGCATCTTAAGAAAGTGTTAGTTCAATTAGCATCACGGGCCTTCCTAAAATCATGGAAAACAACTCAGGGGTACCCTGCAACTCCAGCATCATCACCATTCAGATGCTACCACAAAAGTTGTGTTTCATGAGATTTATTCTACCCAGAGAGGTACCTATTACCTGTTATCCATATGGCCTTCACCTTTCTGTGTGGGGCATGATGAAAGCATGGTGAATGTGGAGTTCCTGCCCCATCAGGCTTCATCACTTTATGTAGGATTCATGATTGCTCTTAAAATACCTAACTTACCTGAAAGTTTTCTGAATTTCTTGGGAATTTTCTATCCCACCCTCCTTCAATTTCTAATTCTCTGTGAGGTTTCCTGTTCTGTTTGGATTATCTGGATAAGTTTAAGAATCAAGAAGTCAAGCTTGTTCTTCCCCTTCATCTTTCTTGTATGAGGAACTATCGCAATCTCCTCCATTCATTATTTTCTCCAGCCTACATTCAGTTGTTATCAAAGGACCACTGAAATCATCTTGAGGATGATTTATGAAAATGTGGTCTCTAAGGTATTTCTGATATCAGGTGAGGTGGGATGGTAAGCTTAGCCTTTTGCTCCAATACCATCATGATCCAGTCCCGCTAGGCATGAAGAAATTTTTGAGCCTCACTCTCCTCAGAGAGGAACCAGTTACATTCATGTAATAAAGATAGCAGGTCCCTTTATGGACAGGGTGCTGCATACTACAGGCTGAATGTAGAAGTTCAGTCTCAACACTTTCTATCGTTGTCTTAGTTTTCATTGTACTACAATTTTAGCTTGAAGGATAAAGCCTGAAATTATTCATCAGTCCAAGGAAAAGCCCAGTCTGCTCTCCTTCATCTTGCATATCACCCTTAGAGAGGATCCTCTTATCAGTTCAACGTTTATCTGAATGATTCCTAGGACAAAAAGAACAAATGTGTTAGTGACTTCTTTGCTCCCTTAGAAAGTATATTCATACACTCTAACCTGTTTTGCAGTGGCGTTGTTATATATTTACCATTCAAAATGTGTTGCTATTTGTGGGGAAAGATCCCCAGAGAGAAGGAGATAGGCCCGCCCAACGGAAAGGAAAAAAATGCATCAAAGATGGCACAGAGGGGAAGTGGCGAGGGTGGAGGCCTGAGAGTGTTTACCAGAGACCAGGATTGGACGAGGGATGTCTCCTCAGCATGATCAAGCCATTGATAGGTCCCTGGTAGTGTGATCAGTGCATGATCACCTCTTGGACTGGGCCAAAGAGGCATGACCAAGATGACATTTACCCTGATTGGCCCTGCAAGGAGACACTCCTCTCGCTCAGCTCTATATAACACCTTGCCCCTCATGTAATAAATGGATGAGTCCTCTGATGCTCAGTCTCCGCCGTGTGTTCGTTTCGGCGGGACCTTCCTTTTCCTCGGGGAACCCCCTCTCGGGGTAGATGCTCCAGGGAGATCGGGGTAGGGGCCCCCTTCGTCGAGAGGACCCCACAGCTGGTGTTTCCACCCGGTTTTGCCCTACGGTTTCAGCCTACCTGTTCCCTGGGAAGAACGTGAGTATCTTCACCCCACGGCTAAGCGGTCTACAGGGGAAGGTAGACCCATATAGAAAATGGGTAACGCAACGGTTAAAGATAAAGAGCCAGCCCTTAAGGCCTTTAAATATATGCTTAGGAGTGAAGGGCTAGAACTGTCAAACTTACAGGAGGATGAGGTCTGGAGGGAGGTGGTCTATCTGGCGCCATGGATCACTTCGGGAGACTTTTTTTCTTTCAATACCTGGGACAAGGTACATCGCCTTGCTTGCTGGAGGGAGGTGCAAACTGGGAAAACACCCCCTTTGGGTTTTTATCCCACGGTATCAGCCCTTAAGGCATGTTTTGGGGGCCGTAGTTCTTCCTCGGCTGGCTGTCAGGGGCGAGGGGGACTTCCCCGGCCCGGAGGAGGGGGCGTGGTCGGCCTTCGATGCGGAGCGAAAAGCCGGGCTGTCAATGCAAGCCTCGGTCTTAAAGGACAGGGATTACCTTGACCCAGGGGCCGTAAAACAGCTAGATAGTGATCCTTCCCTGGCCTGGACAGCTTCGGCCAGGCCCCATCAGGGAGGGGCCTCTGCCCCCCCAGAAGAGGTGGGGATTCCCAAATCTAAAGCAAGCCCCCTTCAGGGAGGCATGCCCCTCGGGGACAGACGTCCCCCCTATGCCTGAGGGGAATCCCCATTGCAGGCTTTTCCGGTTAATCTGAACCCCACTCCAGTTCGACCGGACCCATGGTACCCGTGGGAACCCCAAGACCTAAAGGAATTAAAAAAGGTGGTCAGTGAGGACGGGCCCAACTCCCCTTGGGCCGAGACCATTTTGCAGGGGTTGGCTCATCAACCCTGCATGGCCCAGGATTGGAAAAATTTATGTAAGGCGGTCCTTCCTAGTGGGGTCTACATTAAATGGTATGCCTTTTTCAAGGAGGAGTGTCACCGACAGGCAGAAAGAAATGCAGAGGCTCAACCACCCGTAGTGCTCACTTACGGCCAGCTGTCAGGAATGGCAGATCAGTTTGCTTCTGGGGCTCAACAAGCAGCTCTGCCAGCACCTTATCAGGACCAGATAAGGGGCATTGCAATGACAGCCTGGCAAAAACTAGAAGAAGGGCCCACAGAGTCCCCTATCTCAGGCATCAACCAAAAGCCAGGGGAGGACTTACCCTCTTTTATAGATAGGGTAGAAAAAAGTATTCACAGAAAGTTTCCTCCCAGGTCTCTGAGAGATGCCTTTATTAAAATGCTGGTATAGGAGGGAATACAGGAGGTTAACCAAGCCCTTAAAGCTCATAAGTTACAACAGTTTAACTCAGCCTTTCCCCTGATTCTGGACATATTAGAGGCCAACCGAATAATGATGGCTGCCCTGGTGCAGGAAGGAGAGCCCCTCATGTGGGTCCACATTTCCCTTGGGAACACGATATGTTGTCTTGCCTTGGCAGATCTACTGGCCAATTTGATCATCAAAGGATGACAATTGGCAATTCGTCACTGTGGGCAAGACCCAGTCACTGTTGTCGTCCCTCATAGGCTTAGGGATTTCCAATGGGTCTGGACCCAAAACCATAGATTGCCTCTGGCATTGGAAGGCTTCATGGGGCCTCTGGATTGTCATTATGGCCCTTCTAGGTGGATTTCCACCTTTTCTCGAATAGAGTGGCAATGGAAAAGGGTTTTCATATCACACCCCCTCACAGGGGCAACATGTGCCTTCACAGATGGGGGGTCCACAGGTGCCGTGTGTGTGGTCTTCAGATCCGGAACCCACCTCTCCTTCCACCTGCAGGAGTGCTCGGGGTCCCCCCAACTCAAAGAATTAATAGCTGCGACTCTCGACCATGTTTTATAAGTAAAGTCACTCAAGATTTCTTGTGCCTATGGCATATCAAACATGTCCAGGGTATTCCTTACAACCCCATGGGACAAGCCATTATTGAACGAGCTCATCAAAACATAAAAAACCAGCTTAATAAACAAAAAGGGGGAGTCCCCCCCCAAGAACAACTCAACATGGCACTAATAACTTTAAATATCTTAAATTTTTACAAAAATGAAGATGTTCCCCGCCTGGTCAAACATTGGCGGACTTTAATGACAGTTGAACCACAAGAAGTACGGTGGAGGGATCCCCTCACAGGGCAGTGGCATGGCCCCGACCCACTGCTTACTATTGGAAGAGGATATGGATGTGTATTTCCTCAAAATGAGCCCAAACCCCTTTGGCTGCCGGCAAGAAACATAAAACTAATCCCACCAAGTCAAGGCCATCATGGCCCTGAACCAATGTCTCCCATTCCTCCACAGGATGAAGATGCTCTTATGGATGGTCCTGAGCGTGGAACTAACATGGATGAAGGATCCTTGCAGCTCGCTTCCTGGACCTCATCCTCGGCCACCAAACTCCTCTCCCCTCTGCCCTCGACCCCTATGAGAGAGATGCCATCACTTCAAGCTGGACCCCTGGGGAGCCCTCCTAATAGCTAGAGTGGTAGTCAGTGACGGGTAAGATCCCCTGAAAGATGGGGACAACCTAAGACAGGCACACTCTCAAAGGAGGAGCTACCCTCATAAAAAACAAAAAGGGGGAATTGAGGGGAATTGTGGAAAGATCCCCAGAGAGAAGGCAGTAGCCCCGCCCTACAGAAAGGAAAAAAATGCATCAAAGATGGCGCAAAGGAGAAGTGGCGAGGGTGGAGGCCTAAGAGTGTTTACCAGAGACCAGGATTGGACGAGGGATGTCTCCTCAGCATGATCAAGCCATTGATAGGTCCCTGGTAGTGTGATCAGCGTATGATCACCTTTTGGACTGGGCCAAAGAGGCATGACCAAGATGACATTTACCCTGATTGGCCCTGCAAGGAGACACTCCTCTCACTCAGCTCTATATAACACCTTGCCCCTCATGTAATAAACGGATGAGTCCTCTGATGCTCAATCTCCGCCGTGTGTTCATTTCGGCGCGACCTTCCTTTTCCGCGGGGAACCCCCTTTCTGGGTAGACGCTCCAGGGAGATCGGGGTAGGGGTCCCGATCGTCAAGAAGATCCCACAGCTATTCATAAACATGGAGTCAAGGACAGCTGAAGGATGGGAAATGTTCTCTGCTGGTCCTTTTTTAAGTGCCTACAAGCATGTGTGTGTGTGTGTGTGTGTGTGTGTCTGTGTGTGTATATGTCATATATGTGGGGAGACAAAATATATAGCCGAAAGGGTACATGGAATTGGTACATGCTACAATAAAAGCTGGCAACTTTGACTTCTTTTTGGCTGAATCTCAGGCTAGGTACAACTCGTACTTAACAAAGATGTATGCTATATTGCACGAATTGCTACAATAAAAAATTAAAAAAAAGAAAGAGATGAAATTAGAACTCATGTCTAAAGAGAGTCTGGAGATAGTTCTTTTATTTTTTAATCTTCCAACTGATTACATTAGACCCACCCATTTTATGGAGCTCAATGTGCTTTACTGATTCTTAGACTCACCTAAAATGTTCCTTCAAAAAATATGACCACCATTTGATCACATCTGAATATCACAGTCTATTTTAGTTGACACGGACAATTAACCATATATGATAAATGTTTCAAAGGAGAAGATAAACTTAAATGTAAGTTACCAAAGAGAGAATGTTGTAAAAAATACATATTGAATAAAGATATATATGTGCATATACATATATGTACTATGTATGTATACATCTGTACCACATTGATTAAATTATCCATTTCTTATTCCTAGATTCCTTTAGAAATTAGTGCTTCAGGAAGAGCTCACAGCTGGACAAGTACGCAAAACTTTCTAAAATCACTTTGTTAGAGCTCAGTAATCAATTTAAAATAAGCCCTTAAAAGATAAGACTACTAATAACTGAAAGTATTTTAAAAATTATGTCATATAAACCTATATTGACTTCAGAATCACAAAGGTATACTCACACACTAGAATTGGAATTACTCTCAAGAAGTAAAGTAGATGGACAAAAACGAAATAAGCAAAAATTAAGATGGGCCTGATGTCACACACTTGTAATCCCAATATTAGAGAGTCTGAGGCAGGAGGATCACAGGTTCATGGCCAGCCTCAGCAACTTAGTGGTGTCCTCTGCAAATTAGTGAGACCCTGTTTCAAAATAAAAAAATAAATAAATAAAATAGGCCTTGGGTTGTAGCTCAGAGGCAAAATACCTTTGGGTTACATAAACAGAACCATAAAAATAAAACAAGTAAGCAAATAAGTAAATAAATAAATAAGCAAACAAGCAGGCAAAAATTAACATGACTGTCATTGACCAAATTCATCAGAAAACACTATATTAATAAATATAATGAAAAAACTCACAAAATACAATGACAAGATTCAAACTCACCATATCTTTTGTGTATGTGTTTGTATGCATACTTTTTTTTTGCTCCTTTTTTTAAAAATTTTTTATTGTAGTAATTCGTGCAATATAGCATACATCTTTGTTAAGTACAAGTTGTTAACAACATATTTGCACACAATTCTCATTTGACTCCTTCCACAATTCCCACCCCATTCCCTCCCCCTCCCTCCCCCTCAGGTTCACTTCAGTGAGTGACCTTGATATGATTGTGTAAGTACATCATGTGCTTTAGAGTGTCCCTCTGCCCCATGCGTCCACTACAATAAATCAACTTCTTTGCTTATCGAGGATCTCTCCTTTTCATCTGGAGACACTCCTATGCCCCATCTTCTCCCTAGCATCCACATATTAGGGAGAACATATGCTTCTTAACACTTTGTGCCTGACTAATCTCACTTAACATAATGTTTTCCAGTTGCATCCATTTCCCTGCAAAGAACATGATTTCATTCTTCTTTATGGCTGAGTAAAATTCCATTGTGTACATATCCCATAGTTTTGTAATCCATTCATCTGTGGTTGGACATCTTGGCTGCTTCCATAGTTTGGCTATTGTGAATTGAGCTGCTATAAACATAAATACACATGCATCGGTCTGATAATTTGGTTTCCATTCTGTTGAGTATATACCAAGTAGTGGTATTGCTGGGTCATATGGTAGGTTCACTCCCATTCGTCTGAGGATCCTCCATACTGTTTTCCACAGTGGTTGCACAAGTTTGCAATCCCACCAACAATGTATTAGGGTTCCCACTTCTCCACACCCTTGCCAGCAGGTGTTGTTGTTCATGTTTTTTATGATTGCCATTCTGACTGGAGTCTCAGGGTAGTTTTGACTTGCATCTCCCTGATTGCCAATGATGTGGAACATTTCCTCATACATTTATTGGCCATTTGTATTTCTTCTTTTGTGAAGTGTCTATTTAGGTCCTTTGCCCATTTTTGGATTGGGTTATTTGCTCTCTTAGTTGAAATTTTCTTGAGTTCTTTGTATATCCTAGTTATTAAACCTCTATCTGAAGTGTAACTGGCAAAAATTTTCTCTCACTCTGTAGGTTCTCTGTTGAGGTTCTTGATAGTTTCCTTTGCTTTGCAGAAGCTCTTCAGTCTCATGCAATCCCATGCATTGATCTTCCTTTGAGCTACCTGTGTTTTGGGGGTCCTATTGAGAAAGATTTTACCTGTGCCCATGTGTTGAAGTGTTGGTCCTATGCCCTCTTCAAGTATCTGCAAGGTCTCTGGTCTGACTTGCAGATCCTTGATCCACCTTGAGTTGACTCTTGTGCAGGGTGAGAAAGTGGGGTTTATTTCCAGTTTCCTGCATATGGTTAACCAGTTTTGCCAACACCATTTGTTAAAGAGGCTATCCTTTTTCCAGTGTATATTTTTGGCTCCT
>PVLC010022845.1:0-26272 GCA_004027655.1 Graphiurus murinus | reverse complement strand
GGACATCTTGGCTGCTTCCATAGTTTGGCTATTGTGAATTGAGCTGCTATAAACATAGATACACATGCATCGTTCTGATAATTTGGTTTCCATTCTGGTGGGTATATACCCAGTAGTGGTATTGCTGGGTCATATGGTAGGTTCACTCCCATTCGTCTGAGGATCCTCCATACTGTTTTCCACAGTGGTTGCACAAGTTAGCAATCCCACCAACAATGTATTAGGGTTCCCACTTCTCCACACCCTCGCCAGCAGGTGTTGTTGTTCATGTTTTTTATGATTGCCATTCTGACTGGAGTTAGGTGAAATCTCAGGGTAGTTTTGATTTGCATCTCTCAAAGGGACTTTCTTAAACTCTCCATCAGGTTTTCTTTTCTAAGATCCTCTGTGGTTTGATTATTATTTTTCTAGAAAGCTTATTCAGTTCTAGAAGTTTGGGGGATTGTTTCACACAGTGCTCTGATACCAATTTCCTACATCTGGATTTGTTCTCCTTAGCAAGAGAGTTGTAAACTAGAGTTTTATAACCTTAATGGCTTTATTTATTAAAATGCAGTTGAATTCTTAATCTAGGCATTTTAGCCAGCACATAAGAAATAAAACCCTATTTCAGAATTTTTTTTTTTTTTTTTTTTCTGATACTGCAGATTGAACCCAGGGGCATTCTACCTCCAAGCTACATCCCCAGCCCTATTTTTTTAGTCTTTATTTTGAAACAGGGTCTCACTAAGTTGCAGAGGGCCTCATTAAGTAGCTGAGCCTGGCCTTGAACCTGGATCCTCTGGTCTCAGCCTCCCAAGTACTGGGATTACAAGCATGCGCCACCACCCCCGGCCCTATTTCAGAATTTATGGCACAAATTGGGGAGGATGGGTTGAAAGGATGATAGGAAAAGACTGTTGAAATAGTTTCTTGTAACAAATGGAGTGTTTTATACTGGAGATGCCTGACTGTCCCATCTCTCCAAGTCACCATGATCAACATCACATGATAGTCCTGTTGATACGGGGCAAAGATACCATAAAGCAAGACAGGTGCAATGCCTTTGCGATAGCTCTCCCAAAGCCACAACCTCACCACAGCTTAATCATGAGGATACCTCAGAGAAACCCAGCACAGATACCTGACAGTGTTCCTCCTAAGTGCCCAAGTCCTGCAAGACAAATTGAGTAACTCTCACAGAGTGGAGTGTACTCAGGAGGCAGCAATACCTAAGTGCATGGTGATTTGTGGATTGGGTATTACAATAGAGAAAGGATATTGTGAGTGGACAGGTTGCCAAAAATCTAAATAAATACTGCAGTTTACTGTTAAACCAAGGTTTTGATAAGTATATCATGGTTATATTAGATGTAAGATTTCTTTTTGTGGTACTGGGGATTGAACCAGAGGGCTTTCTACCTCGGAGCTACACCCTCAGCCAGCCCTTTTTATTTTTTGTTTTTGAAACAGTCTTGCTAGGTTGTTGAGAGTCTCGCTACTTCCTGAGTCTGCCCTTGAACCTGTGATTCTCCTGTCTCAGCCTCCCAAGTATTGATATTATAGGCATTCACCACCACACCCACCTAGATGTATGATATTTTATTGAAATCACATGGTTATTCAGGGATATTGTTTTATTTATTTATTTTTTGTGGTACTGGGGATTGAACCCAGGGGCATTCTAGCTCTGAGCTACACCCCCAGCCCTACTTTTTATTCTTTATTTTGAAACAGGTTCTCACTGAGTTGCAGAAGGCCTCACCACGTAACTGAGGCTGGCCATGGACTTGTGATCCTCCTGTCTCAGCCTCCTAAGTACTGGGATTACAAGTGTGTGTCACCATGCCCAGCAGGATATTGTTTTAAAAAATAGTGTTTTTCTAAAAATTATCTCAGTACATCTGGACAAGTTGCTCCTAAAGAGATCATCTCCTCCAGGAATCCATCTCATATATACATTTTTATTTGGTACATTGTGATTATGCATCATACTGAGATATAGAGCAATAGAAACATACATACTCAGAACTTGGAGCACTTCCGTCTGGGCCCCACCTCCCTGCACATGTCTATGTAGCATTATTTCAACTGTTGCATTCTTCTCCTCTCTGTCCCCTCTCCTCTCTTCCCTAAATCCCCTTCATCACTCCATTGGAATTTCTGCTGCTGCTCTTCTATCTGATGTTTCCCAATTTCTCTCTAGCTTCCACATATAAGAGGAAACATACAACTCTTCATATTTTGAGACCTGGATAACCTCGCTTAACATAATATTCATGAGTTCTATCCATTTTCCTGAAAATGACACAATTTTGTTCTTCTTTATGGATGAATAGCCTCTTTTCCCTCTTAAATCCCAGTAATCCTCTTGTCTTGAGGGTGGAGTCCCTGGAGATCTTCTGGGCTGATGACCTAGTGCAGTGAAGGGAGATGTCATGGGCAGGTGATAAAAGGAAGTTCATAAGCAAGGCCATAAGCAAAACCATAAATATGTGACCTGAGGCCATGAACACCATAGCAGCAGGTCAGGCATGAGTGCACTTTCATTTGGAATGGAAAGTCCATCCTTAAAATGGGCAAGAGCCGCTCAAGAACAATTTGATAGAACTTAACTGGTGGTGACAAAGTTTTGCAAATATCCAAGATCACCCTAACCACTGGCAGGGACTTGTATGGCACTCAACAGTATTAGCATGAGGCATGACTATCGAGGTACAAACAAACAAACAAAAAAACCCAGACAAATATGGGTTAAGCCACAGGGACTATCTTCATTTCTAACAGAGGGAGTATACAGTCAAAGATGAGGCTGGATTCATTGAGACTATCTGACGTTTCTATAGAAGCTATGGCCCAGCAAGCCTTGGTGAGCATCCCACATATGGAGCACAAAACAGGTTAGCACCAGTGGCTTAAAAGTTTACCAGTTGCTGGATGTGGTGGTGTACACCCATAATCTCAGTACTTGGGAGGCTGAGACAGGAGGATTACAGGTTCAAGGACTGCCTCAGTACCTTAGTAAGGCTCTCAGCAAATTATTGATACCCTGTTTCTAAATTAAAAAAATAAAATCAGACCGTAGGCATAGCTCAGAGGTAGAATGCCCCAGGGCTCAATCCCCAGCACTCCCCCTCCCCAAATATTACCAGTCCTCAAAAGCAAATAGCATTTAAATCAGGACCCTCCCCATGCTAACTCACCCTCTGAGATTAGTTATATCTGTGCCCAAGATAGTAGTTCAGTTATAAACCTCTCCTACTGGTTCTTCTGGCGGTTTGGAATGACAGAGTCCTACATGTCGAATGTCTTGAATGGGTAGACCATCTGGTTATAGTTTGGGAGCATTCGGGAGGCTGAGACTGGAGGATCCGGGTTCTTGGCCAGCCTCAGCTACTTAGTGAGGCACCCCACAACTTAGTGAGACCCTGTTTCCAAATAAAGAATAAAAAATAGGGCTAGGGGTATAACTCGGAGGTAGAATGCCCCTGAGTTCAATCCCCATACTGAAAAAAAAAAAAAAAGAAATATGGGCATTCTCAGTGTCCTTGATGTTTCCTTTATATTTATGTATGTATTTATTTATTCATTCATATATTTATTTGGTATTGGATTGAACCCAGGAGCATTCTACCTTTGAGACACAACCCTGGCCCTTTTTTAAATTTTTATTTTTTATACTTTTATTGGTGCATTATAGTCTCATCTCATAATGTAAATCATAATGATAGTGACTTACATGCACACAGCACTTGGTGGGCTTTCCTGTGGCTCCCTCCTCCTTCTCCCCCTTCCCCATATAGGATATTGAGATTGACATTGGTATTCTCACATACATACATGATGTCAATGGAAGTGTTCCTTCATTAATTCTTGCCGCTGCCCCCCCCCACACACACCCTCCCCTGGCTCCACTGGAGTTTCTCCTCCATTTTTTTTTTTTTTTTCTTTTTTGTTTTGTTTTGTTTTGTGGTACTAGGGATTGAACCCAGGGGCATTCTACCTCTGAGGTACACAATCCTTCTGTCTCAGCCTCCAAAGTGCTGAGATTACAAGCGCGTGCCACCATGCCTTGCTCATTTTGTTCTTGATTACTGAGTAGAATTCCATGACCAATAGATAAATGAAAAAATGTTCAACATCATTAATAAACAGGGAGATGCAAGTCAAAACTACACTGAGATTCCATCTAACCCAATCAGAATGGCAATCATCAAGAAGTTAAAACACATCCCAGCATTTGGGAGGCTGAGACTGGAGGATCTGGGTTTGCGGCCAGCCTCAGCTACCTAGTGAGGCACTCCACAACTTAGTGAGACCCCGTTTCAAAATAAAGAATAAAAAATAGGGCTGGGGGTATAGCTCAGAGGTAGAATGCCTCTGAGTTCCCCAGTACCGAAAAAAAAAAAGTTAAAAAACAATAAATGCTGGCGAGGATGTGGGGAAATAGGAACTCTTCTACACTGTTGGTGGGATTGCATATTAGTACAGCCACTATGGAGATCAGTGTGGAGATTTATCAGAAAATTGGGAATGGATCCAGCTATACCACCCCTGGGTATCTTTCAAAGGGACTGAAATCAGAAAATCATAGTAAGATATGCATATCCATGTTTATAGCAGCACTATTCACAGCAGCCAAATTATGGAACCAATCTAACTGTCCATCAACAGATGAATGGATTACTAAATTTTTATTTTGAAATAGGGTGTTGCTGAGGCCGGCCATGAACCTGCAATCCTCCTGTCGCAGCCTCCAAGTACTGGGATTACAGGGATGCCCCTCCATGCCCATCTTGTGGTACTGGGGATTAAACCCAGGGGTATTCTACCTCCAAGCTACACCCCCAGCCCAATTTTTTATTCTTTATTTTGAAACAGGGTCGCACTAAGTTGCAGAGGGCCTCACTAAGTAGCTGAGCATGGCCGTGAACCCACATCCTCTGGTCTCAGCCTCCAAAGTACTGGGATTACAAGTATGCACCACCATGCCTGGCTCAGAGATTTGTTTTAAATGATGATCTCAAGCAAAATTTCTGGCTATGGACTTATTACCAGTAGCAAAGCATCTGTAGTCATGAGTTCAATGCATTAAGGCAAAACTGCATGTGTCTCTGATTGCAGGCATTATACACATTTGCAGAAGGTATTCTTATAAACATGACACTTGTGTAACCTATCATACCCGCAAAGTTTGCTATCCAGATAGTATAAGCCTAGTTTTGAATTTCAAATTAATATTTTTGTAAGACATATTTTCTTTCTAAATAGATGTGTGTATCACTGAACTACATCCCTAGTCTATTATGTTTTCTGTTTTGAAACAGGGTCTCACTAAGTTGCTGGGGGATTCTCTGAGTTGCTGAGGCTGGCCTTGAACTTTCATTCCTCTTGTCTCTGCCTCCCAAATACTGAGATTACAGGTAGGTACCACAATACCTGGGTGAAGACTCATTATTTATTGCCTATATTAATGTGTAGCAGTGGTGATCAGCTACTTATCTGTACAGTTTTATTACTGCTTGCTCCTAAATGGAGGCTGAAGTTATATTCTTGCTTTGACGGAATCTCCTTTTTTGATTATGTAAACAGTTTCTTCTGGTTTAGAGTTGAGCTGTGGCTTCTGGCTAATTCTACCCCAAAGCCACCCTTCACTATCCCCCAGCAGGCAGGCATTCGGATACTAAGGTGTTCTTGGCTCACTGTGGAAATGATATCCAGATCCCTCTAGAAGGCTAAGTGGCTGTTTGAGGTGCTGTGGGTTTGATGGACAGGCTTTGCCTACGTCACACAGTTTTTCTAAGAAGGTACCTAAGCGCATACACTTAAAGATTTAAACTTTGATTTCTTCACTTTATAATTTTAATAAGCCAGATGTGGGGGTGCACCCCTGTAATCCCAACACTTGGGAGGCTGAAACAGGAGGACCACAATAAAAAGGGCCAGGGGTACAGCTCAGAGGTAGAATGCCCCTGGTTTCAATATCCAGTACCAGAGGGAGGGAGGAAGAGAGGCAGGAGCAAAGGAGTGAGTGAAGGAGGGAGAAAAAGAGAGAGGAAGAGAGGGAGAGAAAGTATGTCTCATGGTATATTCAGTGTTGTTGATTTTGCGATTTTGAGTTCTAAATAAATGAGACAGTGTTATCCACATAATCTCACCATTCTCTTTGGAAAATCCAGGTCACTATTAGCTGTTTCGTGGGTGCTGTGTGGATCCTGACTAAGCTAGTGGGTGAGAAGTTGAGTGTATTTGAACCATTCTTCCAGAGTCTTTGGGTCAATTGTCACATTGGTGCCTTCCTCCTTTCTTCTTTGACTTGCCTGATGACTGGTGACTGACTGGACACTGGAAAGAAATGCTTTTAACAAATTAGTGCTGGGCCCTACTGCCCTCTCTTCTGCCTACATCTGAGCAGCTGCCCTTGGGCCTGTGGCTCTGCCCCGAGAAGGGGGTGGGGGGTTGTGTATGGCAGTCTTCTGTCAGCTTGCATTAGGAGGCTCCTAAAGCAGTCAGATGTGGTGATGCATGCCTGTAATCCCAGTACTTAGGAGACTGAGACAGAAGGATTGCAGGTTCAAGGCCAGCCTCAACAATTTAGAAAGGCCCTCAGCAACTTAGTAAGACTCTGTTTCAAAGTAAAAAATAAAAAAGGGCTGGAGGTGTAGCTTGGAGGCAGAATGCCCTTGGATTCAGTCTCCAGTATTAAAAAAAAAAAAAAAAGCACAGGAAAGGAGAGCTTTCTCAGGAGAACCCTTTGTCAAGGTCAGCACGTGTGTGAAAAGTACTTTTCCGCTTTGCCTTGTAACTATGACTTTTGTTTCACTAGGTGAGGAGAAATTTCCCTTCCAAGACCAAGTTGTGCTTTACCTCCGTACTTACCTGCCTTTTCTTCTTGAACTTGCAGGCAGCAGTACCTGTCCAAAGGTCATTATAGTTCCACCTTGTATGACAAACAGCACAACCACCCTGGTGGATCGGAATGTATCTGAAGAGGCTCAGGGAATAAATGGGAACACACCAGCTAAACGCGCAGCTGCCGATCCAAAGCCGCAAGGTATGCACAGCTGGGGACGGGCGATGGATGGGCGAGTGCTTTGTGGACCAATGAAGGCTCCCTCGTAGAAGAGCGAACACAGAGTTTTAAGCTATAAAGGGAGGAATTGGTTGCATCTTTTACAAAAAAGTGTCAGCCTATAAACCTGGGCCAGGAGCCAGTATACATTTCTCTAGTGTGATTTTTTTTCACATTGCTGAAATTGTTGGCGAGTCTATCTAATAAATGTGTTTGAAACTACTATCATGAAGGGTTGACAATTCTGAAAGCATGCTCAGGGTACTTATCAAGAGCATGATTGGATAATATCAAGGAGCAGGGCCTTGAAAACACGTCCTAGGAATGTCACCGGCAGAATGGAAAGCACACCATCCCTCCATTCCATACTGAGTGGCCAACAAAGGGAAAGAAAAGGAAATAGCACAGTGGAAAGTCCTCAATGTGTTTTTCAGTGACCCTTTCCTTTTACAAAGAGATTTCCAGCACACTGGGTATTAACTGTGAAAAGGACAAAATTATAGTTTTGATGGTAGAGAACAAGGCCTTTTGAAAGGCACTACAAAAGCTGAGCTATACTAGGGTTCAGTGTACAGAGTTTTACTAATTGATTTTCATTTATAATAAATGTTGAACATTCAGCCAAGAAACAATACTGGGCATTTTCAGAATTACTGTACTTTGGAGAAATCCGTTTTCATTTTGTTTATTCTGGGTTTACTTTGGTCTCTTATTCTTGGAAAGAAAAAAGTGTACCAGCGAATATATTATAAAGGACCTGGTCTTAATTCTTTAAAGTTCTCTTTGTTAAGGATTTTGAAAGAAATATTTAAAATTAATTTAGAATGGAATTTTCTAGATGATAGGATATTTGTCCTTTTTTTTTTCTCTCTAGCTATACTTATGATGGTAGAGCATGTAGATACTAAGCAAAATCAGATAATTGGTGATTTAAGTGAATAGCCCATTCATGAGCTTATAACCTTTTCCTCTGACCGTATTTTTCCCAATAACAATGATGTAAATATGATAGACGTTTTTCGGCCTTGATTTAAACTATTTTGTTTGCAATATAAAAAGTTACGCCTTGTAGCTAGGCATGTGCCACATGGCTGGGCTGTAATCCTAGTACTTGTGAGGCTGAGATAGGAGGGTCCCAGGTTTGAGGCCATCCTCAGCTAAATAAAAAAAAAAAAGGCTGGAAGTGTAACTTGGAGGTAGAACTACCCTGGGTTCGATTCCCAGTACCAAAAAAAAAAAGAAGAAAAAAAATTACACCTCACTCATTAGACTGAGTTGACAAAGGTAAAATATAAAGTAAAACTATAAAAAATGAATACGGCTTTAGTTTATATATGTAATTTCCAAGAACCAAGGTGAGAATGTCATTACATAAAAAACTTTTTTTTTTTGGAAGGTACATTATATTACTTCATTGTCTTTCACAGTGTATTGAGATAAATCAGAACAAAGCCTCCTTCCTTCACTGCCTCACTCCAAAATAATTCCCTTCTTTAGGGAGACAGTACTTGCCTTCACTTTCGCTGTTTTGTAGTTAGATTAAAAATCAATATATTAGTCAGGCATGGTGGTACACATCTGTAATTCCAGTACTTGGGAGGTTGAGACAGGAAGACTGCAGATCGAAGCCAGCGTCAGCATAGTAGCGAGACCTTGTTTCCAAATAAAAAATAAAAAGGGCTGGGGGTGTAGCTTGTAGGTAGAACGACCCTGGATTCGATCCCTAGCACCACACAAACAAACAAATCAATCACTATATTGCTGCTTAGATACTTAATTACTTCCTATCTTAAATGTGGATTATATACAATTTTCTGTAACTACAGGGGCTATTTCCAGATGCTACGGAAATCACAGAGTACTTAACTTTTTCAAAACATTCTTGCTGGTTGTTTGGCCCTTTCCTGGCACCTGTGGCTAAAATGTTAACCCCATCCTTGAGTGTAACACTTTATATTCTATTTCTTAGACTGTTTGGATTTCTATAACAAAATGCCACAAGCTTAGGTAGCTTATAGACAACAACAGTTTCTCAGCTGACTTACTTCCCAGTCTAGGGGCTGGAAGTCTGAGGTCAAGGTGCTTACAGATTCCTTGTTTGGTGAGTGCCTGCTTTTTTTTTTTTTTTTTTTTTTTTCCATCCATGCTGGGGATGGAACCCCTTGCCTGCTAGGCAGGTGCTCTACCCCAGAGCCACACCTCTACCTGTTTTTCTTACTTTATTTTGATAGCCTGCTTCCCGATTGAGGCTAACATCACATGGTAGAAGGGGCGAGAGGCCTCTTGGGGGCCTGTTTTAAAGGGTGCTGATGGCATTCTCCAGAGCTAGGCCTGCTGACCTCATCGCTCCCCTATGCCTGCCTTCTCATGCCATCACCTTTTGGCCAGAAAGTCAACATGAATTCTGGGAAGACACAATCAGACCATTGCAAATCCCCACTTTGTTTGTTCTCCTTCCTAACAGTCTGACCTGGTGGGTATTTTCCTTGACCCCCATGGGGCTTTTCTGTGTTTTACTCTGCCACACCCTGCAGCGGCACATTGCAGGTCTACAACAACACCGCGCCCTTTCCATGTTTCTCCCACTTTGTTTCTGCTATATTCTTTGCTTAAAGCTTCTGATATATGCCAGAGACCAGCATCTTTGAAATGAGGCTACATCTTAGGATTCCAAGATGAGCTGCTGTATAGATTGGGTACTGTGTAACAGCTTACTGACCAACAAAGGGTGTTCCCTCCCCTTTAATGGAGAGGAACCATTTCTAATTTCTCCAGGCTTTTATTGGGGGAGGAGAACTGGGGATCAAACCTAGAGGTGCTCTACCACCGAGCTACATCTCCCCCCATTATTTTAAGACAGGGTCTTGCTGCTCAGGCCGGCCTCAAACTTGCAGTCCTCTTGCCTCAGCCTCCAAAATCCAAACATGTGAGTGACTGAGAGATTTCTCTAAACTGTTAACATTTGAGCGACTGAGGCCAAGAAGGGAAGGGGGTGCTGATGAGGACTTCCTGTGTGGAGCAAGGGCCTTGTACACTGACATCTTTATTCCCCCCTCATTGCAGATCCTGTAGGAATTTTGAATGCTGCTGGTGCTGAGGCACAAGAGCCATTATGCAGCTTCATCTTTTTTTTTTTTTTTATGGTACTGGGGATTGAACTCAGGGGCATTCTACCTCTGAGCTACACCCCCAGCCCTATTTTTTTTTTCTTTATTTTGAAACTGAGTCTCACTAAGTTGCGGAGTGCCTCACTAGGTAACTGAGGCTGGCCTCGAACCCGGATCTTCCAGTCTCAGCCTCCCGAATGCTGGGATTACAAGCATGAGCCACCACGCCCGGCTATGCAGCTTCATCTTAACTGAGAACTCTTGTTCCAATTAGTTGCTCTTACCCAGAGACAATATGGGCACCCACCAGCGACTTCCAAGGGACATTGCTAATACCTGGAGATATTTTTTGCTGGACATTGCTTGTGGTTGTGGCTACTGGCATCTGGTGGGTAGAGGGTGGGGGTGCTGGACAGCCCTATCCAGCAAAATGTCATCCAAACCAACAATAATGCTGGGTTTGAGGATTTAAGACCACATAATTATATCTTGGGTTGTTTGTTTTTGTTTTTTAATGTGAAGTGCTAATGAGATCATAGCTACAGTTTCTTTTGGTAACCATGAGAGAGAATACTATTGCATACATATCTTTATTAGTGGTGATTATGTATCGTATCTGGAACACTGTGAGGTTTATGTTTGTGCTGATTAATCACCAGTAAATAAATTTTTTTGAAAGCCAGGCATGGTGACACACACCTGTAATCCTGTACTTGGTAGGCTGAGATAGGAGGATCACCAGTTCGAAGCCAGCCTTGACAACTTAGTGAGAACTTGTTTCTAATTAAAAAATAAAATAGGGCCCAGGATGTAGCTCAGAGATAGAATGCCCATGGGTTAAATCCCAGTACCACGCACACACAAAAAGAAAAATAAATATTTTTTGAAGAATTGCAGATAGGTTTTAAAAACATGAAAGAGTTAAACTTTAGAGATTGGATGAACTTGCATTTGGGTCTAGATGGAACTATGTAGATTTTGAAAGGCTTTGTTCCATAGTTAGAACTTGTTTTGTCTCAGACTCAGAAAATACCCTAAGGCTTTGGAAAACAATGGCCTATTCACGTCATACCAATCCTACCAGTCAGACAAACAAATCACTCAGCAACCTCCAACATAAGTCTTTCTTCTCATTCACCACTTTTAATACTGACCTATTTCCTGCCATGCTAATAGCAACTCAAAATAGGTTGTGTGTGTGTGTGTGACATTGGGAATTGAATCCAGAGGAATTCTACCTCCAAGCTATACCCCTAGCCTCATTTTATTTCTTATTTGGAAACAGGGTCTCACCAGGTTGATGAGTCTCACTACTAGCTGAGGCTGTCCTCGAACCTGTGATCCTCCTGTCTCAGCCTCCCAAGTACTGGGTTTACAAGTATGCACCACCACACCAGGCTTCAAAATATCTTCTGTAAAGCTAATAGTTCTTTTTCTCTTATGAGCTTTGATCTCAACATTGTCCATAGTTCAGAATTTTGTAATATTCACATATTGTCATATTCTCAGTCATTAAACTTTTTAAAGTTTGGTGAGTTCGAAATCCACAGTATAAATTTATATAAATATAGAGTACTCAACCCTATTTATTTGCTTCTGAAGTAAAACAGCCCATGTATAATGATCCTTAAAAAGTATATGTTTACAATACATTTATATGTAATCAATGTTTGCTTTCCATATTCATTAAAACAAGAGTAATTGAAGTCTTCTTGATATTCTCCAGACATTCTGGCAATTAGTTTTTTGAGTCATTCTGGATAATCACTTTGCATACTTGTAAGGGTTTCTTTGTTTTTGTTTTAGATACTAGGGATTGAACCCAGGCACGTTCTACCTCTGAGCTATACCCCTATCCCTGTTTTATTTATTATTATTATTATTATTATTATTATTATTATTATTATTATTATTATTATTATTTTGTGGTACTGGGTATTGAACCCAGGGGCATTCTACCTCCGAGCTACACCCCCAGCCCTATTTTTTATTCTTTATTTTGAAACAGGGTCTCACTAAGTTGCAGTGGGCCTCACTAAGTAGCTGAGACTGGCTGTGAACCTGTGATCCTCCGGTCTCAGCCTCCCAAGTACTGGGATTAAAAACGCATGCCACCACACCTGGCTTATTTTTTATTTTGAAACAAAGTCTTGCTAAGTTGGTGAGGCTGGCCTCAAACCTGTGATCCTCCCATCTCTGCCTCCCAAACACTGGTTGCACAGGTGTGCACTGCTGTGTTTCTGCCCTGCCCTCCACTGTGTTCTCAGCATAGCGCCGCCGTGTGGTGGTGTTGAAGCTCAAGTTAACTCATCTTGCCTCTGCTCTGAGCTTTGTGTGACTTCTCCTCCAGGGACCGTAGATTTCAGTCTTCAGCCCTCCCAGTGTCCACACTTGCTCACTGCTGGCTAGCTCTTGCTTCATCTGCTGCGATGCTCCTCGCCAGTGACTCCCTCTACCTCGTCTTGCTCAAATCCCAGCTTCGCAGAGAGGCCCGCTTTGCAACCCTGCCCAGTGCTGAGGCCTGCCCCACCTGAGCTCCAGGGCCTACTTCTCTTGCTCTTATAGCTCCCCCCCTGATGCTTCTTTAACTTGTTCTTTTGTTCTTGTTTTTTGTCTTTGTTTTTGCTCAGATAGACTGAAGTGCCTAGAACTTAATACGCATTCAATAAGTATTTGTTGAATTAATGAAAAAGTAAAAATTTTAAGACCATGTGCAGAGCTGGGCATGGTGGTGCACACTTCTAATCCCAGTACTTGGGAGGCTGAGACAGGAGGATCCAGGTTCAAGGCCAGCCTCAGCTACCTAGTGAGACCATGTTTCAAAATAAAGAATAAAAAATAGGGCTGGGGGTATAGCTCGGAGGTAGAATGCCCCTGAGTTCAATCCCCAGTACCGCAAAAAAAAAAAAAAAAAGAAGGTAATGACTGATAATAGTAGTTTCTACTGGTGAAAAATCAATTTCATAGGTATATGTGTACAGAGTGTTTGGAATTGGACATAAAACCTGGAGATAAGGAGGCCTTAGAATAGTCACTGTGGGAAAAAAGGGGAGGAGCTTTGGCAGATAATATAGAGGTACAGTCAATTTACAAGGCGGGCCTTGTAGATCATTTATTTGCTTATGTATTCATTTATTTTTTGGTGCTGGGGATTGAACCCAGGAGCATTCTACCTCTGGCCCACATACCAGCCCTTTTAATTTTTTATTTTTTTTTTATTTTTATTTTGTATTTATTTAAGGTTGCTGAAGCTAACCTTAAACATGACATTCACCTGTTAACTTCTCAAGTGCTGGTATTACAAGCATGCACCACCATGCCAGGCTCTAAATGATTTTATAAGGGGTGTAAAGTTGGAGGAAAGGAGAAGTTTCCTCACTGGGCTATATATCTACGAGAGTAAGGACCATGTTCATGGTACCTAGAACATTGTGTGGCACACAGCTAAGGTTCAGTATGCTTTTGACAACATAAATGATCTGAGATGAAAGATGTTACCATTTATAGAAATGGAGAACATGGGTGAAGGAGATGCTCGTTTACAGTAATAAGTTGAATCTCAGACATAATGGACTGGAGTTACTGGTAGAAAACCCACATGGCCTGAGAGCGTGCATGCAGTGCAAACACACACACACACACACACACACACACACACACACACACACACTGTGTAAAACAAAGGAATCGGGAGAACATGATTGGATCCTTAGAGGCAGTAGGTGAAAGCATTTATAGTTTAAAGTTTACAAGGGGAAAGATATGGAAAGGAGACAGGACCCCCGGTGCAAATCCATGGAGAGCAGCTGGGCAACAGAGAAGGAAAAAGACAAACCTTATTGATGAAGAGGATGGTTGCTCTGGTTTGGTTTCCCCAAGGCCGGTGAAACTTAGGCCATAAAGAGAAACTGTTTCAGGAACTGGATATCACTTTCCTCCATCCTTGTTCCTATAGTGTTACTTCCTTTTGATACAAAGTATTGCATTGAAACATGAGTTCCTATTTTAATTAGACTTGGATTTTTAGCATCTTCAGTACATTGCATACAAAATTTATTTTCCTTTAAAATCTCCAGACGTTCCTAGATTACTGCTTGACTTTGAAAGAATCCTTTTCATTCATCAGTTATGTCTTTTGAGCAAAATATACATTATTGAATTTTATACCAATAACTTTTTTGTGGTACTAGAGATGGAACCCAGGGGCATTCTGCCTCTGAGTTACACCCCCCAGCCCTATTTTTTATTCTTTATTTTGAAACAGGCTCTCATTAAGTTGTGGAGTGCCTCACTAAGTACGTGAGGCTGGCTGCGAACCTGGATCCTCTGGTCTCAGCCTCCCAAGTACTGGGATTACAAGCATGTGCCACCACGCCTGGCTATATACTGATAACTGATGATGGAAGGACAGAATGTTCCTCTAAGACAATGTTTCTGACTCTTTGGCATGTGCCATCTTGAGATACTTAGCTTCTCCATATGCCATTTGTGCTTCTTTATTTAAAATGTATTTCTGATTTACTGTACATTTGGGTGATCTCTCTTGCTAAATTAGATGCTTCCTCTTTGCTTCTGAAATATATGTGTAACTGGGACCCACCTTCAGCAGCACTGGACTGTTTTCCCCTAGTATCTGAGCTCTTGGATGACACATGAGTTAAATGTACCAAACACAGTGCCAGTAGTACCTGTAAACACAGTGGGGGTTTTTTAATGTTCCTTTATTTTTTTGTGGTGCTGAGGATTGAGCTCAGGGGCATTCTACCTTTGAGCTACACCCCTAAACATTTTTTATTCTTTATTTGGAAAAAGGGTTTTGCTAGGTTGCTGAGGCTGTCCTCCAACCTCAGATCCTTCTGTTTCAGCCTCTGAAGTGGGATTCAGGTGTGCACCGCCACACCTGTAAATATAGGGTTTTTTGTTTGTTTGTTTTGGGGGGTTGGGTTTTTGTTTCTTTTGCTTTATTTGTTGTTTTGTTTTTGTTTTGTAGTACTGAAGAATGAACCCAGGGGCATTCCACCTCTGACCTACGCTCCCTAGCCTTATTTTATTTTATTTTTTAAATTTTGAAACAAGGTCTCACTAAATTGTGATGGGCCTTGCTAAGTTGCTGAGGCTGGCACTGAATCTGCAATCCTCCTGTCTCAGCCTCCCAAGTGCTGAGATTACAGGCTTGTGACACCACGCCCAGCATAAATAGTTTTGAGCACGTGTTTTATTTCAGAAGCATGTACACTAAATTTTGTTACTATCACTAGTGTATGACAGATTTTTAATAAAGATATATATATATAGATATATATATATATATATATATATTTTTTTTTTTTTTTTTTTGCAGTACTGGGGATGGAACCTGGGGGCATTCTATCTCTGAGCTACAGTCCCAGTCCTATTTTTTATTCTTTATTTTGAAACAGGG
Source organism: Graphiurus murinus (assembly GCA_004027655.1). NCBI lineage: Eukaryota > Metazoa > Chordata > Mammalia > Rodentia > Gliridae > Graphiurus > Graphiurus murinus. The sequence goes on along the minus strand of PVLC010022845.1, from coordinate 10,692 downwards.
TCTCACTAAGTTGCAGAGGGCCTCACAAAGCAGCTGAGGCTGGCTGCGAACCTGGATCCTCCAGTCTCAGCCTCCCAAATGCTGGGATTACAAGTGTGCGCCACCATGCCCAGCTCTAATAAAGACATAAAATTTATAAGCCCTTGGAAGAAAAAGTACACAATGCTTTGAAACTTTTTGTAGTACAGGGGATTGAACCCAGTGGCGTTCTACCTCTGAGCTACACGCCCAGTCCTATTTTTTATTCTTTATTTTGAAACAGGGTCTCACTAAGTTGCGGAGGGCCTCACTAAGCAGCTGAGGCTGGCTGCGAACCCGGATCCTCCAGTCTCAGCCTCCCAAATACTGGGATTACAAGTGTGCGCCACCATGCCTGGCCCTCAGTCCTATTTTTTATTCTCTTTATTTTGAAACAGGGTCTCATTAAGTTGCTGAGGACCTCACTAATTTCCTGAGGCTGGCTGCGAACCTGGATCCTCTAGTTTCAGCCTCCCAAATGCTGGTATTATAAGCATGTGCCACCACACCCGGCTTCTTTGAAACATTTTAAGAGACAAGTCTTAGGGCTGGAGTTGGTTTATTTTATAGCAATTTTGCTATTTCCTTTTAGCAGTTATGAAGAACATATTCACTTCCTTCCAATATTCTACTTACAAATGTTGAAATATGGGGGTTTCTGTTTTACTCCCTTGTGTGGGGGGCGGGGGGGGGCACTGGGGATGGAACCCAGGGGTATTCTACCCCTGAGCTACACTCCCAGCCCTTTCTGTTTTGAAAGAATTGGTCTCAATAGATTGCTGAGAGTCTCACTAAATCGCTGAGGCTGTCCTCAAGCCTGTGATCTTCCTGTATCAGCCTCGAAAGTATTAGGATTACAGCTTACTACTTTAATTGATATCTTTTCTGCATCAGAATTTTTTCCATAAAATTAACAAAAGTTAGCCCAGCATGGTGGTACATGCTTTTAATCCCAGTACTTGAGAGGCTGAGACAGGAGTGTTGTAGGTTCCAAGCCAGGCTCAGCATCTTAGTGAAACTGTTTCCAAAGAATAAAGAAAAAAAAAAAAAAGAAAAGGTCTAGGGGTGTAGCCCAGAGTTAGAAGGCCCCTGAGTTCCATCCCCAGTAACACACACACACACACACACACACACACACACACACACACACACACACACAATGTTACACTTAAAACCCTTCCTTCCCAATGGATATCATACCAACCATTTCCCCTCAACCTATCTTGGAAAATATCATTTTCATAAACAAGAGGCATGCCATTTTTTCATTTGGATTTTCTTCCTATGATAAAAAGAGAATGAAATGAGCTAGGTAATGTGGTGCACACCTATAATCCTAGTACTTGGGAGGCTGAGAAAGTAAAATTGCAGGTTGCGGCCATCCTTAACAACTTAGTGAGGCCCTCCACAACTTACTGAGACCTTGTTTTTGTTTTGTTTTGTTTGAGGTACTGGGGATTGAACTCAGGGGCATTCTACCTCTGAGCTATACCCCCAGCCCTATTTTTTATTCTTTATTTTGAAACAGGGTCTCACTAAGTAGCTGAGGGCCTCACTAAGTAGCTGAGGGCCTCACTAAGTAGCTGAGGCTGGCCATGAACCCGGATCCTCTGGTCTCAGCCTCCCAAATGCTGGGATTACAAGTGTGAGCCACCACACCCAGCTGAGACCTTGTTTAAAAAAAAATCAGTCTGGTGTAGCTCAGAGGTAGAATACACCTGGGTTCAATCCAGAGAGGGGAGGTGGAGGGAGAGGAAAAAGAGAGAGGAATTAACTGCTAAGCTTGTAGCTGATTGTGATTTATCTTTTTCCTTCCCTGTAATAAATTGATAACCGGCACAGAAATGATGAAATCTAGGCCAGTGCACATCGGGCAACTGTCAACTCACTGAATCTATAAAGGAGATGAGATAACTGAAAGCCAGGGTGACCAGCTGGGGAAATGGGGCTTGCAATTAGAAAGAGACACGATTCCTCACCCTTCTTCCAGAGGTAGGAGAATGGGTTCCAGAAGAAAATAAAGAGATGATTCTAAGCCTGGCATGATGATGAATACCTTGGTACTTGGAAGGCTAAGACAGGAGGACTGCAAGTTCAAAGTCAGCCTCAGCAACTTAGTGAGGCTCTCAGCGAGAGAGTCGGACCCTGTTTCCAAATAAAATAGACCTGGGGGTGTAGCTCAGAAGTAGAATGTCCCTGGGTTCAATCCCTAGCACAAAAAAACCAAAAATAAATAAAAAGGAAGAGATGATTATATTTGACCTATTAAGATCAATTACAAATAAAAAGTACATACATGTTACAAACTTGCACCCTAATTATTCATCTTAGAGAAACATGATATTACACTAAGTTTTGAAGGGCCTCACTACGTAGCTGAGGCTGGCCGCCAACCCAGATCCTCCTGTCTCAGCCTCCCAAGTACTAGGATTCCAAGTGTGCACCACCACGCCCGGCTTGATATTAGTTTTTCTAAGTGTTGCAGAGGTTGTTCTGCAATCTGCAATCCTCCTGTCTCAGCCTCCCAAGTACTGGGGTTACAGGTGTGCGACACCATTCCTAGCTGGTTTTTCTAAGTGAAAGAATTCCTGTACTGGCTTTTGGCATGTTCGATTTTCTCATCTATAGTCTCTAAGGGAGTTTCTGAAGATTGTAGACTTTTGTGAAATTATCTGTTTCTGTGAATTGAGTGAAGGATTTACTAACAAACTGATGATTTGTGGCGTGTCAATATAACCCAACTATCACAATGTAGCCAAGCATAGTAGTAGAACTTGTCTACCCTCCATGGCTATTTGCTGGGTTTATGATGAGGAGTGCTGATGGAGGAAGGAGCTAGACTCTGGGTACCAGTCACAACGTCAGATTAGCCTTGTCAGCCCAGGCCAGTCCTCTTAAGCCTCTATAAACATGATCTGCCTCAGACCCTGTACTAGTGGTATACAATTCCATCTAAGATCAAATGACACAAAGTGCTTTTGCTAAATGGAAAAATGCTGTGTGGGTGCAACATTGTATAATTGTTTTTTGTTGTTGTTCTGTTGTCTTTTATGTTGCTTAACCTGGTAGCTTTGGGTTCTGGTATATCAGTTATTGCTTTATTTGAAAATCTGTGTTGTATCAGTCTATCTCTAGGATTTTTTTTTTTTTCTTTTGGTACTAGAGATTGAACCCAGGGGTATTTTACTGTTGAGCTATACTCCAGCCTTATTTTATTTTTTATTTTGAAACAGGGTCTCACTAAGTTGCTGAAGGCCTCGCTAAGTTGCTAAGGCTGGCCATGAACTTGCAATCCTCCTCTCTCAGACTCCCAAGTACTAGGATTACAGTCGTGCACCACCACATCCATCTTCTAGGATTTAATTTCTGATTAAGCACCTTTTTTCTGTTTAGATGAGTAACTACTGTTTTATCTCTTTCAGAGTTTGTAATGTTATAGCCCTAGATAGATTTCTAGTTGTTTACCAATGTCATATTTAAGATGAAGTAAAACTAAAACAACTACTTAAATTTGGAGATTGGCCAGCCATGGTGGTACACACCTGTAATCCCACTACTTGGGAGGCTGAGACAGAAGGATTGCAGGTTTCAGGCCAGCCTCAGCTGGTAAATTAGTGAGGCCCTCACCAATTTACTAAGACCCTGTTTCAAAATAAAAATAAAATAGGGCTGGGGGTATAGCTCGGAGGTAGAATCTTCCTGGGTTCAATCCCTAGTACCACAAAAAAAAAAGAAAGAAAAAAAAATTTTTTTGAAGATAGGATTCCCATGGCACATGGAGCAAATGTCCAAGATAAGTCAGGATCCCATGGTTGAGGTTCAGTTCCAATTGGACAGACCCTTTACAATAGCTTACAGTGCTGGCAATTTTTGCACCTAGGATACAAGAATCTTTATTGTTCAGAAACAAAATATCAGTGAAATATTGAATTCTGTTCTTTTTCTACAGTGCCTCCAAAGCCATTACATCTGCAGAATTCACCTTCACCTTCGTCCAATATACACCAAACCCCCAGGCATAAAGCTTTACCTAGTGCAAGACCCAGGATGGAGGAAGTTAAACCTGCCTCTGCTTCTTGTGTCTCAAAAGAAAAGCCCAGTAAGGTCTCAGATCTCATCAGTCGCTTTGAAGGAGGCAGGTAAGAGCTAACTTACCATGGGAGAATGCAGAGGGAGGAAGAAATCTGACTTTTGAAAAGATGATAGAATCATAGCTTTTCTAAGTCAAAAAATATAGTATCTTACTCCATTAGGGTTGGTAGGCCTTTAGCAAGCACATTTTTAAAATAACCTACTTAGTATTACTGCAGTATGAATTGCTAGTTGCTATTTGTTACTTCGGAGAAGCACCCTGGGCGCCTGCTCTTCCCTAACATCGTGTGATTTTGTATAGACACGCTCTTCCTAGTCTCCTCTTGTGATTCCTCTCTCTGCTGGTCACTGGGTAGCTGTCTCTCTGCCTGTGTCTCTCCACCATGTATTTATGAATTTGACTCCTGTGCCTTGTCTCATCTGGGGCTCTCTCTTCTTTCTGATCCATTTTATTTAATGTGAATTTTCTATATTCATTTGGTCCCTCACCCCATACCCATTTTCTGATAAGTTTTACAAAAGGATATTATCAAAGGCAAAATTGATGCTGAAATTTCAGTTTTGAGCCGGGCGTGGTGTTACACACTTGTAATCCCAGCATTTGGGAGGCTGAGACCAGAGGATCCGGGTTCGAGGCCAGCCTCAGCTACCTAGTGAGGCCCTCTGCAATTTAGTGAGACCCGGTTTCAAATTAAAGAATAAAAAATAGGGCTGGGGGTATAGCTCGGAAGTAGAATGCCCCTGAGTTCAATCCCCAGTACCACAAAAAAAAAAAAAAAAATTCAGTTTTGTATTTACATATAGAATTCTGTATTCTCTAGTCCTAATGTATGGGGAAAAGGGTAGGTGAAATATTATATATTTCTCACTCAAAGATAAAAAGAAACCTATATAAAGTTGCTATTCTACTTATAAGACCTTCAACTCTATTTTTAGGGATTTTTTTTTTTTTTTTTTTTTTTTTTTTTGCATTACTGGGAATTGAACTCAGAGGCATCCTACCTTTGAGCTATACCCCCAGCCCTATTTTTTATTCTTTATTTTGAAACAGGGTCTCACTGAGTTGCAGAGTGCCTCACTAGGTAGCTGAAGCTGGCCTCGAACCCGAATCCTCCGGTTTCAACCTCCCAAATACTGGGATTACAAACATTCGCCACCACACCCAGCTTTAGGGAGCTTTTGCTAGAATTCCCAGCACTGACTTAAATAGAATTTTATTTTATTTATTTATTTTGTGGTACTAAGGATTGAATCCAGGGGTGTTTTACCTCTGGGCTACACCCCCAACCCTATTTTATTTTATTTTGAAACAGGGTCTCACTAAGTAGCTGAGACTAACTGCAAACCTGCAATCCTCCTATCTTAGCCTCCCAAGTACTGGGATTACAAGTGTACGCCACCATGCCTGGCTGAACCTGAGATCCTTCTGTCTCTGCCTCCCAAGTACTGGGATTATAGTCATATGCCACCACACCCAGCTTAAAAAGAATTTTATGAAGAAAATTTGTCAGAAGAGTTTTGTCTCTGTCACCAAAATTCTATGTATAGTTACACAGACTATATATAACTTCACTTTTATCCTTGAAGTCAAATATTTCCATTCATCCAGTGTAATATTTAGGAATGGTTTCCTATTAGGTGATCTTTTGATTTGCAGGATTCTTTGTTATTTATGTAATGGAATTATAGTTTGGAAATATTTTTGGAATTCCCTGGAGATTGTGGCCAAGCATGAAACTGCAATGTTTAAAACAGGACTATATTTAGTTACACATTCTGGAGAAAAATAATTGAGAAGCCCGTCTTCATTTTTCATTCCTGATCAATTGAGGGAACTTTGGTCATAAATCTTTAAACTTTAGCATCTCCTCTCCACATAGGATTTATTAGGTCTTTGCTCTCTTATATTACAGCACTATTTATAAGCATGCTTTAATTTCATTAATTTATTTTTCTGCTTTTCAGGGTAAGTTGATTTAATCATAGAAAAGTCACCCCTCCTGTTGCAGATTCCAACAGCCACGTCCAGTGATTGCATAGGGCGAGGGGCATTAGTGCACACGACAGTCCCGGGCATTAGTCACCAGGTTTCAGGATGGTTTTGGAAACTCGAAAAGGCTTACTATTCCAAAGGCTGAGGCCTCTAATCTTCACCTTTTTGGTAATCCACTCTTGGCATTATTTTGAATTCTCTGCACATAAATGTGCAGTTTTTTCACTTAATTGTTTTCTTTCACTCTTTCAAGTGGCATAAATTCAAAGTCATTTTTGATGCAAAGCTAGGTTTTTTCCAAGGAAAAATGTGCTACTGTTTATGACGTTTTAAGCAAGTGTGTTCTGCCTGCAGATGGGGTGTAATGGGGGTGCTTTGGCAAGTCTGGTGAAGGGATAGAACTCGTGGCAGAGTCCACTGCCAATACAAATAAGTATTGATCTGTTCTCAGTGCAGCATTACCAGGACACCCTGGCCCTGAAAGTGAGTGGGTTCATCTCCATGCCTGAAAGACCATGTGGCAACACTTCTTCTCTTCTGATTTGATAAAATGTTCCTTGCTTTTTTCCTTAGGATCTATAAGAATTTGTGCATATATATTTATGGGCATACATGTTACTACATACACACACACTCACACACACACACATATATTGCATTGAGTCTGCAGCACTTCAGTGGGAAACTTGTTTTTATAGTTGCATGATGTCCATGTATCTGCAGGTGGTTTTCTTTTTTAATTCCCCACTATCCCAGCCTAAACTAGCACTTTGTGGAATTGAAGGAGATCAGTAGACTCTGAGTTGCTACTACAGGAAATTGATTGGAAGGACCGACATCTCTTGGAGTGGAATCTGCTAGAAGGGTCGTAGAGCGCCCTGTTGCACTGCTGCTAAGACCTCACCGAGTATCACAGTTTTATTGTGGATAAAATTCCAGTAACATCACTTTATTAAGAAGAGTCATTGAAGCTAGGTGTGGTGGCACATGCCTGCAATCCCAGTACTTGAGAGGCTGAGACAGGAGGATGGCAAGCTTGAGACCAGTCTCAGCAAATTAGACTCTCAGCAACCTAAGGAGACCCTGTTTCAAAACAAAAAAATATAAAGTGCTGGGGGTGTAGCTCAGAGATAGAATGCACCTGGGTTCAATCCCCAGCACCACAAAAGAAAAGTGATTGAGAACAAGCATATATATATTTTTTCACTGTTGTTTCCTTTCTCTCCTTCTCCTCTTTTTTCATTCTTTCTATCAGAGTGTGAGAGAATACTTTTCTCTCTCTCTCTCTCTCTTTTTTTTTTTTTTTTTTTTTTTTTTTTTGTGGTACTGGGGATTGAACTCGGGAGCATTCTACCTACGAGCTACATCCCCAGCCCTATTTTTTATTCTTTATTTTGAAACAGGGTCTCACTAAGTTGCGGAATACCTCACTAGGTAGCTGAGGCTGGCCACGAACCCGGATCCTCCAGTCTCAGCCTCCCAAATGCTGGGATTACAAGTGTGCGGCACCATGCCCGGCTGAGAATATTTTTTTCATAGATGAAGACTTCAGGCTTGTAGAATAACATTTTCCTGCAGACAGACATTGGTTTTCCCCTAGGTCATTGCAAGACTCACTGTTGCCCTCCTGTCTGCGTCCACAAAGCAGCAGGAATCCTCTCACTGGTTCTGCTGCCTTCACCAGCCCCTCCCCACCCTCATTTGTACCCTTCAGGTCACTTTTTTTTTTTTGGTACTAGGGATTGAACCCAGGGGCATTCTACTTTGGAGCTACACCCCCAGCCCAATTGTTTATTCTTTATTTTGAAACAGGATCTCATTAAGTAGCTGAGGCTGGCTGTGAAACTGGATCCTCCCGTCTCTGCCTCCCAAGTACTGGGATTATAGTGTGCGCCACCACGCCAGCTCCTTCATGTCACTTAATAGGGCACATGTCCAGTAAAAAGCAGTCCAAAGCAGTCCTGTAAAGTCTTGAGCCATGACCAAGCATGGCTCAGAGATCTGTCGAAGATCTCTCCACTGGCTGTCAGACACTGACATGGACAGAAAAAGAAGGATGTTGGATTCAAATCTCCAAGGACTGCTTGAGAAGTATCTAGGCCAAGGGCATACTCTTGAAGGCAAATGTCAGTGGTGTCATTTTGTATACATATACTACCTCCAACGTTTGTATGTATGACATTTTCCCCTGCTAAATGTTCCCTTCTGGGCTGCACATGGTGAGGCACACCTGTAATTCCAGTACTTGGGAAGCTGAGACAGGAGGATTGCAGGGTCAAAACCAGCCTCAGTAACTTAGACTCTCGGCAACCTAGTAAGACCCTCTTTCCAAATAAAAAATAAAATAGGGCTCAGGCTATAACTCAGAGGTAGAATTCCCCTGGGTTCAATCCCCAGTACCACCACCACCAAAAAAAAAAAAGGTCTCCTTTTGTTCCTGTCATGCTAGACTTTGCCCCTGTCTTTTCCCTGCCTTCTCACTTTTTTGCTGTGTGTTATTCTCTGTTTCCATTCTCTGATGCAGAGCAGCAGTGACCAGGGGTGCATAGAATGAAAAGAGATGGCCACGCACATCTTCACCCTGCCCATGGGACCTTGCTGTCCCCACTGCCCCCGCTGCCCGTCACCTCTAGCTGTCCTGCAGAGGATCACCAGCCCTGGGCTTTGTTCCTACTTTTTCTCAGCATCTTAATCACCTGCTGCTCATCCCATCCCAAATGTCCTCGTGCATTGTAACATGGAGTGAAGGCCATGGGGAGGTTAGGGTTGGACTTAACAGTTTGAATTGTGGCTTTGCCACTTGTTAGCCATGTGACATTGGCCATCAGGTGCAATTTTCTAAGCCTCTATTATTGTATCAGCCATGATTATCACAGTTGTTCATAGTCGATCCAAGACTTATTTAGCCAGGTGCGATGGTGCACACCTGTAATTGCAGTATTCAGAAAGCTGAAACAGGAGGATCGCAGGTTTGAGGCCAGCCTCTGCAACTTAGTGAAACTCTTAGCGATTTAGTGAGACCCTGTTTCAAATGAAAAATAAAACAGGGCTGGTGGTGTAGCTTGGAAGTAGAATACCCCTGGGTTCAATCCCCAGTACCAAAAAGAAAAAGAAAAAGAAAAAATATGTATTTATTGAGCACTTTGCATGCATCAAGCATTGGGCTAAGCGGTAGGAATGAAGCAGAAAACAAGGCAGCACGACCTTCAGCCTCACAGAACTTGAGTCTTTATTACTTTTTCTCATTCAGGTCATAAGGATATCTGAGTCTGTAGCCCAGAGTATTGTCCCCCTCCCTGACCCCAGAATCCTAGGTTAAAATGCCATGCAAATGTTTCCATAGAAGCATTGTTGAGTATGGTGAGTGAGGTTTCACTGTCTTCTTAGCAATGTTAGGACAAAATGTAATGCAGAACAGTAATGAGGACTTAAAGAAGAATAAGACACAGGGCTAGTGATAGTGATGGAGTGTGCTATTTTATTTTACTCATGTATTTATGCATGTATGTGTGTGTGTGTGTGTGTGTGTATATATGTGTGTGTGTGTGTGTGTGTGTTTATTGTTTATTTTCACGTGGTGCTGGGGATTGAAACCAGGGGCATTCTACCTCTGAGCTACACCTCTGGCCCTATTTTTATTCTTTAACTTTGAAACAAGGTCTCACTGAGTTGTGAAAGGCCTCACTATGTTGTTGAGGGTGGCTTGGAACCTGCCATCCTCCTGTCTCAGCCTCCCAAATACTAGGATTCAGGCGTGTGCCACCAGGCCGGGCTGGGTGTGCTGTTTTAGATAGACCTATGCATAGGTCTCTCGAAAGGTGATGTCTGAGCAGGAACCTGCGTGATGGGAAGAGGATGCCACAGCGTGTCCTGGGGAAGGTTGTCCTGCAGAGAACTGCAGTTGCCAGACCAACCCGGGGGCACGCACTAGGAAGAGGAGGGATTGGGCCAGGGTGGGGCGGAATGTTGTGACTTGGGCGCACTGGGGACCAGAGGGCGTAGAGCCTTATAAGTGTCATCAGGACATCAAAGTGTGTGGGGAACCTCAGAGTTTGATTTGACTTAGAGAGACTAGATTGAAGGAGGTCAAGAATGGAAACAGAGACCAGCTAGTAGACCAGGTAGGAGGTCCTCACAGCACATGCCGTAAAATTATTGAGAATGTGTTCTGCTTTCCAAATAAAAATAACTTTGTAGTTTATAACCAGTTTATACATTGGAAGCTGTTATGTTTGTTGCTAAAATGTTAAGGAAGTAAAAACTTTGGTAAAAAAGCTGGGTACGGCGGCACATGCCTGTGATCCTAGTACTTGGGAGGCTGAGACAGGAGGATCAAAGGTTTGAGGCCAGCTTCAACTACTTAGTAGGTGTATGTTTCAAAATAAAAAATAAGCCGGGCGTGGTGGCGCACGCTTGTAATCCCAGCATTCGGGAGGCTGAGACCGGAGGATCCGGGTTCGCGGCCAGCCTCAGCTACCTAGTGAGGCACTCTGCAACTTAGTGAGACCCGGTTTCAAAATAAAGAATAAAAAATAGGGCTGGGGGTGTAGCTCGGAGGTAGAATGCCCCTGAGTTCAATCCCCAGTACC
>PVLC010022844.1:0-26284 GCA_004027655.1 Graphiurus murinus | reverse complement strand
ATAAAGACAAACTATAGTTAACAAAAACAACAGGTGATTTACCAAAAACTCCCTAGCTTAGACCAATGTACACAGGCCTATTCCTCGTTAATCTTTAACACTGCTTTGTACCAGAGTCAAAATAAAATCATTATATACTGATGTAAAAACTTTTAGAAAAACAAAACAAGTTTGCTATCGTCAAACTGTCAGATGACCTATCCATAAACTTCCCTGTTCTATGTACTTCACTGCTGTATGAAATGTATAAAAACAGCTGCTTGTGAACAATAAAGTAGATACGCTTCATCACTACATTTGGTGTGCGTATTCTCACGACCTCGTCTCCTTCCCCACCTGTCGACGGACCCCCGACTCCTGCTAGGGCTGGACCCTGGCGCCTTTAGGTTAACCCTCAGTGCCAAAAACGAAAAAAAAAAATTCAAATCTAGTTAAAATATGTCATTTTCTGAGAAATATAATTTATCAAAACTGATCTTAGAACCATAGAAAGTCTAAATAGTTGAATTTTAATAGATGATTTTGAGAAATGTGTCAATTATTAATTCTCTAAAAGCCCTAGATCTTGAAAATTTAACAGGAATTCCTCCACACATTTAAAGAAGAATGAATTCCCATGTTTAAAATAAATCCAGAACTTAGAACAAGAAAAATAATTTCAGAACTTAAAAAAAAAGAAGAGTATCTCTCTACAATGAAACAATAGCATTAGTTTAAAAACCTGATAAAGACTATGTAAAATAAAAACAAATGACAAATCTTTTTTGCAGCTTGTAATGAAGATTGACAATCCTTATCCTCTAAACAATGTTTAATGATCTTCCCTAGTCCCTTTGTTCCGGGTCTTATTTGTCCTGCCTTAGAAAATGCACCTAGATCTTTCCTGACCTTTTCCCAACATGGTGTGGTCAGAGACCCAGAAAACTGGAGCCAGGGGGAGAGTAAGAGACAGGGTCTCACTATGTTGCCCAGGCTGGAGTGCAGTGGCTATTCACAGGCGCGATCCCACTACTGATCAGCACGGGAGTTTTGACCTGCTCCGTTTCCGACCTGGGCCGGTTCACCCCTCCTTAGGCAACCTGGTGGTCCCCCGCTCCCGGGAGGTCACCATATTGATGCCGAACTTAGTGCGGACACCCGATCGGCATAGCGCACCACAGCCCAGAACTCCTGGACTCAAGCGATCCTCCTGCCTCAGCCTCCCGGGTAGCTGGGACTACAGGCGCGCGCCACCGCGCCCGGCCTTGAGTCTGTTCCAAGCTCGGGCTAGGGAGGCATCCGAGACGGGCCGCTCCTCGGAGGGGCGGGCCGCACATCTCCTGCCCAGTCTGCCCTCGCGCGGAGCCCCACTCTCCGGGAACTCACCTCCCCCCGCTCGGGGAGAGCCCTGTTAGGGCCGCTACTGGCCCTAGTCTCAGACCTTCCCAAGGGACACGGGGGTGGAGTGACATGACGCACTCAGCTCGTAGCCCCACTGATGAGCTTAAGGCCCCTTGTTTTCAGTGACTCCTTAAGAGCATCCCGTAAGGGGCAACTAGGGGAATTACCCATATTCGTCGCTATCCGCGAACCTAAGCTTGTCCTTACCGGAACTTTCACTTGGAGCCCCTACTTACCGGCTCTCACCGCTGGATCGCCCTGACTTCACGCAGTTCTGGAACCTCGTAGGGAAGGAGAAGATCTCCGTCCCGGCCACCACTTGCCGTGCGCTGCTACCAGACCGGCGGAGAAAACACACGACAACAGGTTCCTTCTGCGAAAAGCTTTACTCAGGATTGCTTATGTTGTATAGATTACAGGATCTTCATGCAGAGAATGGCGCCCAAACCCAGAACAACAGAGGCTTATATGTCTGCTTCTGGCCAATCAGGACCTGACTCGTATCTGAGCTCCAATTGGTCAGGAAAGCTAGCCGGCACATAAGCTGACATTGCTGTCTTACCACAACGCCTTATTAGGAGTTGTTTACTGCACTGAGGTACTTCCTCCAGTCGCCATCTTTAGGGCGCAGCAGCTTCACCGCTCCCAACACAAAACCATGGCTTCCTGTGGGTTTACTTAACACCTAGCAAATCTTCAAAACCTGGGCCACCTTCACTCTTGGCGCACACCTGAATCTGCTCTATTTGGTGAGGGTCTGTTTCACTTGCTCCGTAGCCACAGGTGGCTGGTGGCTGCCAAGTTGGACAACAGCCCCGGAGCACAGCTCGTGCTATTGGATGGCTTCCTCCAATGGCTGACCATTGGAGCGCTGAGTTAGTCCTTGGCTGCGGGCTGGGAGAGAGTAGCTTCCAGGCTCCTGTGTGGTCCAGCAAGTGGTCACCGGGAGGGAGCAGGAGAGGCAGGAGGCTCGGTGCAGCAGGGCAGGCACCTGTACTCTCTGCTGGGGGCGCATGGGGAGGGATGCCTGGCAGGCGCCATGGTGGGGTAATCATGTCTTAGAGCTGGCTTCTAGAGCTTCCTGGCATTCTCGCTTAGCACGGAGGCAGAGCTCCAAGGAGGTTGAGATTTGACCGCTCTCACGCAGGAGAAGTAAGGCTTAGCTTTTGGCAGCTGATAGAGACTTGGGATGGCTCCAGAGCCCTGGAAGAATGGACTGGCAGTGTCTGTTTAAAAGAAAAGTTGTAGCTGGCCGTGGTGGCACACTTTTGTAATTCCACTACTTGGGAGGGTGAGACAGGAGGATTGCAGGTTTGCTGCTAGCCGCAGCAACTTGTGAGGCCCTCTGCAACTTAGTGAGACCCTGTTTCAAAATAAAGAGTAAAATAGGGCTGTGGGTGTAGCTCAGAGGTAGAATGCCCCGAGGTACAACCCCCAGCACCACACACACACACACACACACACACAGTGTACTTGAACGACAAAGCCTGACTTTGCCATTTAGAGGTGTCGGTCAAGGCATTCTGTTAAAAAGGCCTCTCTGGCCTGTTAAACTGCTGAAATCAAAAGTCAGCCGCTGAGCTGCTTCTGAGCTCTGATTCCTGAAACCTGGAGGAGGGAACCTTCCCTTGCCTGGAAGTTTGAGATGAAGTATTAACTCATGGTCACTTTCACCTTGGCTCCATTGGCCTGCAGTTTTGAAGATAGGGTTCTTCTTTGAATTAACCTGTCAACAGAATTGTTTCAGTATCGTCTACCTGAGTGCCACTGTGGATATGTTAAGAGCAGCAGTTTTGGCAGATCTGTGGTTCAAATTGTTCTTTACAGTAAGTGCAAGTGGAATTACCAGTTCCACCTGTAGAGGGGCCACGTGTCCAATGTGAAAGTAGGTGATCTTTTATCATGTGAAAGGATATTGTTTTCCTGCTTACGGTCGGTGCCTGGAACACTTGCATCCAGATGTCTAAAAGCTGGACCATATCTCCTTTTTTGGCAGGAGGGGGTTAATAATTATTGTTTGCTGACTATTCTATATGCATGACTGTGGTAGGCGTTTCATACTTTCTCATTTAATCCTCCTAGAAGCATCATGACTTAGATAAGTACTGTTATCCCCAGTTTGCAAATTAGAAATGTCCTATATACTTAAAAAATGCCAGAGTCAAGATTTGAGCCTAGTCAGAATCTGAGTCTAGGTGAGAGCCCCCTGCTTTTGTGGTACTGGGGATTGAATCCAGGAGCGCTCTGCCTCTGAGGTACACCCCAGCCCGATGGCTGTGTTACCACTCTGATGGTAACTCCTGAATGGCTTGGGTATAATTTTAAGAACAAAGGGAAAGCTGAGTACTTGTATTTAGTTTTTGTGTAATACCTTACATTTTTTGGCACTTCATTGTGCCTCTTTTTTGTGGTACTGGGGATTGAACCCAGAAGTATTCTACCTCTGAACAACACCCCCAGCCCTATTTTTTTTTTTCTTTATTTTGAAACAGAATGTCACTAAGTTGCAGATGTCCTCATTAAATTGCTGAGGCTAGCTGCGAACCTGCGATCCTCCTGTCTCAGCCTCCCAAGCACTGGGCTTATAAAGACTCATTTGATCCTTTTAACAATTCTCTTGGGAAGAAGAGAGGTGTCGTCACTTACATTTTATAGATGGAAACCGGGCCTGGGCAAGTAATTTACTCTGTCTCCTAGCTATGAAGAAGGGAGAGTTGATCCAGGTTTTGAGACTCCGAGCGCCACGCCGCTTTCCCCATGCCGAGCATTAGTGGGCATTTCTCTACAAAATGCCTTGGAGGGAGGAGCCTGCTGGCAGTGATTTCGGGAAGTCATTTCACACATCTCAGCTTTCTCCTCCATGATAGACTTATAAATGGGGCTCATTAAAGCTATTACCCAAACTTTCGTTGCTAGGAAGTATCGTAAAAGCATTTTGGACTGGGTTTGTAACCAGCTTGTTATATACTTAACAAAAATGACAAATGTTAAGAATCTGTGTAGAGGTCCAACTTAGCAGATTTCTTTTAGCTTTTCCCCTGCATTTAAAAATTAATTTTAGAGCCGGGCGTGGTGGCGCATGCTTGTAATCCCAGCATTCGGGAGGCTGAGACCGGAGGATACGGGTTCTCGGCCAGCCTCAGCTACTTAGTGAGGCCCTCCGCAACTTAGTGAGACCCGGTTTCAAAATAAAGAATAAAAAATCGGGCTGGGGATGTAGCTCGAAGGTAAAATTCCTTTGGGTTCAATCCCCAGTACCACAAAAAAAAAAAAAAAAGTAATTTTAGCCAGGTGTGGTGACACACACTTGTAATCCCAGTACTTGGAAGGCTGAGACCGGAGAACAGGTCACTGCCAGCCTCAGCAACCTAATGAGGCCATCTGCAACTTAGTGAGACCCTGTTTCAAAATAAAGAATAAAAAATAGAGCTGAGGGTAGTTCAGAGGTAGAATGCCCCTGGGTTCCATCTCCAGTATCACAAAAATTTTTTTAACTGTGTGTGGTGGCACAGACTTGTAATTCTGGTACTTGGGAGGCTGAGACAGTGAGACAGTAGGACTGTAGATTTGAGATCAGCCTTAGCAATTCAGGGAGATCTTGCTTAATAAATAAGTAGGCTGGGGATGTAGCTCAGATGTAGAATGCTCCTGGATTTGATTCCCAGTACCAAAAAAAAAAAAAAAAGTAATTTTATGTATGGTTTTATAAAAACTGATTATTTTTATTTAATCTGGATTCCCCATTTTTAAACTTCCATTAAAGTCTGTTAGAAGTAAATAAAACAAAACAGAAAAAACCCCAACCAACAAACAAAACAAAAAAGCCTTTATGGGGTTGACTCCAAAGAGCGGAGACTCAGTGGGAAGGGCTCAAATCCTTGTTCTTTCCTGGGGAGTCGTTCTGCTGGTATGGTTCCGTCTGCCGGAATGATTTCTACTTCTAGTTACTGGCTAACCAGGGGCATCTGTGCCTTTTAAAACCATGGGGCACGGAATTGCAAATTCACAAGTGTCCAAGCTGTATATTTTCTTTTTGATAATAGTGGCAAAATATAGTGCCTCAGGTCTTTAGAACTGAGTATTTTTAAACAGTAATGAAAAGATTTTAAAAAAGCCATTTTGCTCAGTTAGGCATACTGGGCCATCATCTGCGTTTTGACCAGGTGTAACTTGCAATAGACTTGATTTAGTTTTAAGAACCATGTGGTATAGATGTTTCTTCTTCTAGTTTTACTTTATTGATAGTTTACCGCAAGTGAGTACAGTATACATCGATTCAGCTGACCCAAACATTCCTCATAGCCTGTCTACTTAGAAAATCCTCATGGGCATGGTGGCACATGCTTGTAATCCCAGTACTAAGGAGGCTGAGACTGGAGGATCCGGGTTCTCGGCCAGCCTCAGCAATTTAGTGAGACCCTGTTTCAAAATAAAGAATAAATTTGTTGGGCCAACTTTCAGTAGTTCATGAGCCCATACAACCTGAGTTGTTTCTTCTGGAAGTTACCTAGAAACTTGATGCATAATTCTCACTCATCAAAATTGTTGTTAGCTTTATGTCTACATTTTTGTTGTTTGTTTAATCTCAGCAACGAGATCGGTGATTCCATCTTCTTGGCCCCCGTGTTCAGTGTGAACGAATGGTACATGGTTCAAAGCCCTCCAAGGCTCTCTCTCACGCTCATGTACTAAGCTCTTGGTGGATCCTAGTGGTTTAGGTCAGTAAGGGACCCGAGAGAAAGGTCATCTGACCTTTCATATCCTGGCGATGCTCAAGTCAGAGCTAGTGAAGTTGGGCGGGGTTAGTGCTTGGGTCCCCCGCTTCCATCCCGGAATTCCTTCTTCTCACCGGGCCTTCTGTCTTCCTGTGCACCCCCCGCCCCCAGCAGAAGCATCAGTTTATTCTCATTTTCCAAGGTGAATTAGAATACTGAAAACGGTCAGGTGTGGTGCTGCACTCCTGTAATTCTAGTGCTTGGGGGGCTATCACAGGTTTGAATCCAGGCTTAACAATTTAGCAAGACTCTCAGCAACTCCGTGAGACTCTTTCAAAATAATGTCCCTGGGTTCAGTTCTCACTCACAAAAAGAGGTCAAGGCTGGGGGTGCAGCTCAGTGGTAGAGCATCTCTGGCTTCAATCCTCAGTACCACCAAAAACAACAACAACAACAAAACAACCAGGAAACCTTAATTTTTTTTTAAAATATGCTTTTATTGGTGCATTGTAACCATATATCTTACTGAGGTTTAGCATGATAGGAACATACATGTACATAGCACCCTGTGCATCATAACCATTAAAACCCAGCCCCGCCGGGCGTGGTGGCACATGCTTGTAATTCCAGTACTTGGGAGGCTGAGACTGGAGGATCCGGGTTCTCGGCCAGCCTCAGCTACTTAGTGAGGCCCTTTGCAACTTAGACCCTGTTTCAAAATAAAGAATAAAAACAGGGCTGGGGGTGAAGCTCTGAGGTAGAATGCCCCTGAGTTCAATCCCCAGTACCACAAAAACAACAACAACAAAACAGCCCTGTGTCCTTTGAAAAATTAAAGTGCTTGGGACTCGGTATCTTTCCTACAGGTAAAATACAGTTAATTTTCTTCTGATTCTCAGTTCATTGTTCTCTTCATTTACTTGGTGGTAGTATAAAATCTTTATTTTATAAACTGCATGTTTCATATCTCTTACTTTTGTATAGAGATTGCATTTCACAACTCTAGGCTTTATACTCTTTAAAAATAATTGTAAATATCTTTCCAGTTCATTTTTATTTATTTTTTGTGGTTCTAGGGATTGAACTCAGGGGCACTCTGAGCTACACCCCCAGCCGTATTTTCTTTTTGCTTTGAAACAGGATCTCGCTAGGTTGCTGAGAGTCTCACTTCTTGCTGAGGCTGTCCTCCAACCTGTGATCCTCCTGTCTCAGCCTCCCAAGTACTAGGATTACAAGCATGCACCACCACTCCTGGCTTTCTCAGCCCTTTTTATTTTATTTTGAATCAGAGTCTCGCTGAAGTACCCAGGCTGGCCTCAAACTTGCACTCCTTCCTCCTCTTCCTCTCCCGTAGCTGGGATTGTAGGCATGAGCCACCATTCTGGCCTTTGCTTTCATTTCCAGCTCTAGCTTTCCCAGTGACTACTGGGTAATTTGTTTTTTTAAACCTTGTTTATAATTTTTTTAGTTTTGTAATATTTTAAAGCATTAAGCTGTACTTTCTCTACATTTGTAATAAATTAGAAGCAAAATTGATTATTAGCATTGCTTTTTCATCAACCAAATCGCTTTTGCCAGAAAAAATAAGAAATCATGCTCAAGACATCAGCAAATAAAAAACATTTTATTTTCTGGTCACTGATAAAAAGGGAAGCTCCTTGAAGCCATGGCTCTTGTATTTTATTTATTTTTTTCTTTCCTTTTTTTTTTTGTGTGGTACTGGGTATTGAAACTGGGGGCATTCTACCTCCAAGCTACACCCCCCAGCCCTATTTTTATTTTTTTTTTGAAAAAAGGGTCTCCCTAGGTTTATGAGAGTCTCACTATTTGCTGAGACTATCCGTGAACCTGCAATCTTCCTGTCTCAATCTCCCAAATCCTGGGATTACAGGGTCTGCCGCCACGTCCGGTTGACTCTTGTAATTTATAAAGCTCTTGGCGGTGTGCGATCTCTCTCCAGCCTCGCTGGATCAGGCTGTGTGCTCAGAAGACTTTCCTTCCACTCTGTGTGGCCCATCCACTGGGGTTCCTCTGCTTGTCTGGAGCTTGTTTTGATGTCTTTGGTTTCTTTTGTGTGCCAAGGGGATGAATCTGTAGTTGTGATTTACTTTCCATTTGTGGTATGCTGTTAGAACTACGTATAGTGTCTGGTAAAGCATTTTAGCCAGAAGTAAACTGAAAGAAGTACCCTGAAAACATGCTTTAAAACCCATTTAAATAGCTGGATGTGGCTTATGCTTGTAATCCCAGTTCTTGGGAGGCTGGGACAGGGGGATTGCAGGTTCAAGGCCAGCCTCAGACACTTAGGCAGTCCATGATTTAGTGAGACCCTGTTTCAAAATAAAAAGAATACAATCCATCTACGGGGTATAGCTCAGAGGTTGAATGCCCCTGAGTTTAATTTCTAGTAAAACACACACACACACACACACACACACACACACACACACACACAGTTTAAGAGTCTAACTTATTTCACTTTCTTTTTTAATAGAATGCTCCATACTATTCAAAACAGCGCTTGATGGTGTCCCGTAATCTCAGTTCAGTGGGATATGATCCTAACGAAAAAGTAAGTATTAAAAATATTCTCAACACCATTTGGAATGGTTTACTTTTCTTGGTTCCATGCTATGTTCACTGAGACAGATTAGATTTTTTTTTGTGGTTATGGGGATTGAACCCAGTGATGCTTTACCACTGAGCTATATCCCCAGCACTAATTTTTTTATTTTTATTTTTTATGGTACTGGGGATTGAACTCAGGGGCATTCTACCTCCGAGCTATACCCCCAGCCCTATTTTTTATTCTTTATTTTGAAACCGAGTCTCACTAAGTTGTAGAGTGCCTCACTAGGTAGCTGAGGCTGGCCACGAACCTGGATCCTCTGGTCTCAGCCTCTCGAATGCTGGGATTACAAGCGTGCACCACCACGCCCGGCTTTTTTTTTTTTATTTTGAAACAGGATTTCACTAAGGATTTCCACACGCTAGCCTTATATCTGTCACTTTTCTGCCTCAGCCTCCCAAGTACTGGAATTGCAAGCATATGCCACCATGTTTGCCTGGGCAGTTTAAAGTTTATTAATATTGTACAATTATTTATTGCTCTACAATCATAGGTGTGTGTGTGTGTGTGTGTGTGTGTGTTATATGGTACTGGGGATCGAACCCAGGGACATTCATCTCTGAGCTATACCCCCAGCCCTACTTTACTTTTTTAAAAATTTATATATTATTGTTGTGGTGCTGGGGGTTGAATCTAGTGGCATTCTACCTCTGAGCTGCACCCCCAACCCTATTTTATTTTTGAAACAGGGTCTCACTAGGTTGATGAGAGTCTTGCTAAGTTGCCAAGGCTGGCTTTGAACCTGTGATCCTCCTGTCTTAGCCTCCCAAGTACTGGGATTATAAGCGTGTGTCACCATTCCTGGCTTATTTTTTATTGTGAAACAAGGTCTCACTAAGTTGCCCAGGCTGGCCTCAAACTTGTGATTCTCCCGCCTCAGGCTCCCACGTGCTGGGATTGCCATCATGCCTAGCTATTTGGAGTTATTGAAAATGTGTCCCATCCCAACAGAGATGGCAAATAAATTATACTTACTAGACTTTTCTTTCACAAACAACTCAGGACACTTAGCATTTCCCAGGTTTTTGAGAATTGTCGAGCTGGGTGTGGTGGTGCATTTCTGTAATCCCAGTATTTAGGAGACTGAGACAGAAGGATTATATGTTAGAGGTCAGCCGTAGCAACTTAGCAAGATCCTGTTTCAAAATAGAAAAAGAAAATGAAAAAGGACTAGCAATGTAGCTTAGAGGTAGAGTACCCCTAGGTTCAATTTCCAGTAAAGAAAATTGTCAAGTAAATTATTAAGCAATTTTTTTTTTTTTTTGTGGTACTGGGGATTGAACTCAGGGGCATTCTACCTCCGAGCTATACCCCCAGCCCTATTTTTTATTCTTTATTTTGAAACCGAGTCTCACTAAGTTGTGGAGCGCCTCACTAGGTAGCTGAGGCTGGCCACGAACCCGGATCCTCTGGTCTCAGCCTCCCGAATGCTGGGATTACAAGCGTGCGCCACCACGCCCGGCTTATTAAGCAATTTTGATTAAAGTTTGTTAGTGTTCTGAAATATCAACAGATGCTTTAACAAAGTAATTGGGGTCAGGTGAATTTAATTGTTTCTTGATTGTACATAAACATTTATTGCATTTAATATTACCCTAGGAACTAATTGTTAATTGTTGATTAACTAATTGTTAATTGTGGAAAAACTTGCTATTTTCTGGTCTCAAAGTAAAGAGCTATTTCTCTCTCTCTCTCTCTTTTTTTTTTTTGGTATTGGGGATTGAACCCAGAGGCATTCTACCTTTGAGCTACACCCCCAGCCCGATTTTATTTCTTATTTAGAAACAGGGTCTCGCTAGGTTGCTGAGAGTCTTACTGCTTGGTGAGGCTGTCCTCGAACCTGCGATCCTCTTGTCTCGACCTCCGGAGTGCAGGGATTACAAGTGTGTGCCACCACGCCTGGCTAAGAATAACTATTTCTAATTTTTTATTCCTCTTCAGACTTTTGATAAGATTCTTATTGCTAACAGAGGAGAAATTGCATGCAGGGTGAGTGGAATTTGAATCTTATTTCCCATCTTACTCTATGAAATTAATTATTATTAAACTTCTTTAAATCTGAACCATTATTAATAGAGAACATTAATATATCTTAAACAGGTTATTAAAACTTGCAAAAAGATGGGCATTAAGACAGTTGCCATCCACAGTGACGTCGATACCAGTGCGGTAAGTATGTTTTTACATAGTTTAAACCAGGACTTAATTTTGGGTCAGGTAGAACAAAACTGAAATATATTTGTTTTATTTATTGATTTTTGGTCCACAGAAGCATATTCGATTTTTAAAACTGTTAGTTGGTATATTAAACCAAATTGAAGTATCACAATATCTTCTAAAAGTGTCATAAAGATTTGTTTTCAAAGCCTTAAAATTCTAGTATAGACTAAACCTTGCCAGGCTGATTGCTGGTCAGCAAGCAGATTGAAGCAAAGCAGGAGAAAGTGAGATTCAAAGATTGATGAACTGTTTACACAAAGCTCCCTTATGAAATCACTTTTCCCAGTATAACTCCAGCATCACTAAGGGAATGCTACAATTGTTTAACCTTTCCTAAGTGCCTTGATGTGTTCAGCTGAAAGTTTGATAAATGAGAGATAGGTGAATGCTAATTGGACATGAACAAAAGAAGCTGAAATATAAAGCGATGCATGATATATAATTTTATTTGGCATTTTTAACACAGCAGGCGGTTTTGAGCAGTAATGAGCTATGAATGAGTAGGAAAACTCCTATGGGAAAAGAGTGTAAATTATTGAGACTTTATGGAATGAAATATACGTAGTTGAACTTTAATGTAGGCTACTGATTTTCATTCTTTTATAACACTTTAGATAACTGGATCTTTTGGTAATGTCAGTTGTAATAATGATAATGTAATAATGATAATAAAAAGAGTCGTCAAGTTTTATGATCTTTAAACATTTGTTTTATTGTAATTCTTTGTAAAGAATAAAATGGAGCCGGGCGTGGTGGCGCACGCTTGTAATCCCAGCATTCGGGAGGCTGAGACCGGAGGATCCGGGTTCGCAGCCAGCCTCAGCTACCTAGTGAGGCACTCCGCAACTTAGTGAGACCTGGTTTCAAAATAAAGAATAAAAATTGGGCTGGGGGTGTAACTCGGAGGTAGAATGCCCCTGAGTTCAATCCCCAGTACTGCAAAAAAAAAAAAAAAAAAAAAAAAAAAGTTAGGTATATGATTTATTTACCAGGTACATTTGAAATATTTATCTTTTTTTGTAGTACTGGGGATTGAACCCAGAGGCATTTTACCTTCAAGCTACATCCCCAATTTTTTATTCTTTATTTTGAAACAGGGTCTCACTAAGTTGCAAAGGGTCTCACTAAGTAGCTGAAGTTGGCTATGAACCCAAACCCGAATCCTTCAGTCTCAGCCTCCCAAGTACTGGGATTACAAGTATGCACCACCACGCGTGGCTGAAATATTTATTTTTTAATGAAAAGCAGTTAAATCTGTTTTACATATATATTGTTTGATTTTCTTTTTAAAAAACATTTGATTCTGGCTTCTTTGCTAAAATTTAACTGTGATGGTGTAAGTCACTTATATTCCTGAGATCTTCATGAAATAATGAGAAAACTTATTTTCATTAATCTCTTTCTCAACTAGTAAACTAAGGCATTTATCAACAGCAAACTACTATAGAAAAAATTTTGTTAAAATTACCACCATGTGCAGCCGGGTGTGGTGGCGCACACTTGTAATCCCAGCATTCAGGAGGCTGAGACCGGAGGATCCGGGTTCGCGGCCAGCCTCAGCTACTCAGTGAGGCACTCCGCAACTTAGTGAGACCCGGTTTCAAAATAAAGAATAAAAAAATAGGGCTGGGGGTGTAGCTCAGAGGTAGAATGCCCCTGAGTTCAATCCCCACTACCGGGAAAAAAAAAAAAAATTACCACCATGTTACTAATAGATTTTCAATTGATACTTTTTTATTTTTATTTATACTTATTTTTGGTGTTTTAGCTCATGAAAGTTTCCATCCATGGATAAGTTGAAAAAAAAAATGTTTGAAGATGGGCGTGGTGGTATACACCTGTAATCCCAGTACTTGGGAGGCTGAGACAGGAGGATCGTAGGTTCGAGGACAGCCTCAGCTACTTAGTGAGGCCATCTGTAACTTAGTGAGACCCTGTTTCAAAAATAGAAAATAAATAAAATAGGTTTGGGGGTGTAACTCAGAGGTAGAATGACCCTGGGTTCCATCCCTAATACCGCAAAACAACATCAACATCAAACCCAGAAAACAAAAACAAAAACTCAGCCTTTCAGATTGTTGAGTTCTCGTTCTCTAAGATTGTCTGCTCTTGTGCATACAGTCTGGTTTTTAGCGTCCTCTTTGTTTTTGACCTCTGAGGATTGCTTGTGGTTTCTTGTAAGCCAGGTTATTCATTTAAAGAATGTTAGTTATAATTAATCTAGTAGGAATTTGGGTGTTCCTCGGGAGGACGGGCCGGTTCTCTAGTTGGCTCCTTGTTGGGTTGTCTTCATCTCTGTTGAGGAAGATCTCTCACTTTTTTTGAGAAGCAAAGACTGACCTGAGTAACCTTAAAGTTAGGCTTTCCCCAGGAAAACAGTTCACCGTAGTGTTGGATTGGTGCAGCCACACCCAGGAGCTGAGGCCAGAGGCAAGCAGTGTAAAATGGGAGGGTCAGGTTCTTAATAAGTCATTCATTCTGTGTGTGTGTTAGTTGCCGGGGATTGAACCCAGGGGCATTCTACCTTTGAGCGACACCCCAGCCCTATTTTAGTTTTTATTTTGAAATGGTCTCAGTAAGTTGCAGACAGCCTCACTAAGTCGCTGAGACTGGCCACAACCTGCTATTGTCCTGTCTCAGCCTCCCAAGTACTGGGATTAGAAGTGTGTGCCACCAAGCCTGGCGATGAATTGTTTTTTATGCTTCATTTTTCAGGCTGTAGGAAGGCAGACTTATTCTTTGGAAGGATTTGTATATCATTGTTTACCAAGAGAAGGCAGTCTAAGACTGTATTCATCTGGGATTTTGATTAGGATTGTATTGTATCTGTAGGTCAATTTGTAATGTATAACTATCTCAACATTTTTAAGCCTTCCTATCCATGAACATGTGATGTCCTTCTACTTAGGTTGTTGAAAGAAATTTCAACAGTGTTTCATATTATTATACTTTGTTATGTTTATTACTAAGTATTTTTTATTGATGTTATTATAAGTGGGTTTTTTAGCCGGGCGTGGTGGCGCACGCTTGTAATCCCAGCATTTGGGAGGCTGAGACCGGAGGATCCGGGTTCGCGGCCAGCCTCAGCTACCTAGTGAGGCACTCCGCAACTTAGTGAGACTCGGTTTCAAAATAAAGAATACAAAATAGGACTGGGGGCATAGCTCGGAGGTAGAATGCCCCTGAGTTCAATCCCCAGTACCGCAAAAAAAAAAAAAAAAAAAAAAAAAGTGGGTTTTTTAATTTCAGTTTTTTATTGTTAATTGCAAATGTATTAAAATAGTTGATTTTTATAATGATTTTGTATTCTGCAACCTTGTTGAACTTGCTTATTTGTTCTAATAGTGCTTAGTGGATTCTGTAGGATTTTCTCTATAGCATCATGTCACTTGTGAAGAGATCCATTTTCTTGTTTTCTATCTGAGATGCTTTTTATTTCACATTCTTGCCTAATTTCCCTAACAATGTTGAGTAGAAGTGGTAAGATCAAGTACTATTGTGTGGTTCCTCATCTTAGGGACCAAGCATTCATTCATTATTTCACTGTGGAGTTTGATTTAGGCTCTGGGATTCTCCCTGTTCCCAGTGTCAGGTGGAGGGAGTTTTCCTCTGTTCCTAGTGTACTGAGTTGTCTTTTTTTTTGTACTGGGGATTGAGCTCAGAGGCATTCTCCCGCTGAGCTATACCCCAGTCCTATTTTATTTTTATTTTGAAACAGGGTCTCTTGGTGAGAGTCTCACTACTTGCTGAGGCTGTCCCCAAACCTGCGATCCTCTTGTGTCAGCCTCCCAAGTACTGGGATCACAGGTATGAGACATCATGCCCAACTGGAAACCAAATTTTTAAAATGCTAGTTATTCCTAAGTTAATCATACATTTTCCTATCAAATCCTCATAAACAGCTGGGCATGGGAGCACGTGCCTGTAATTCCAGTACCTTAGCAGGTTGAGACAGGAAGATCATGGGTTCAAGGCCAGTGAGCTGTAACGTAGTGAAAAGGACTGGGGTTGTAGCTTAGTGGTAGAAAGCCCCTGATTTAATCCTCAGTATCACATATAAAAGTAAATCCTAACAAATATAATAATGTAATTTTTTTGGAGATAGAGTAAATATGGAAGAATGACATATTTTCCTCAGGAAATTCTGAGAAAAATTGTCAGAGAGAATAGCTTAACATATTAAAATACATTGTAAAGTGGAGATAAGCCAGGCGTGGGGCTGCACGCCTGTAATCCCAGTACTTAGGAGGCTGAGACCAGAGGATCACAGGTTCAAGGACAACCTCAGCAAGTAGTGAGACTCTCATCAACCTAGCAAGACCCTGTTTCAAAATAAAAATAAAATAGGGCTGGGGATGTAGCTCAGAGGTAGAATGCCTTTCGGTTCAATCTCTAGTACTACTATCAAAAAAAAAAAAAAAAAAGTGGAGATAAATAAGAACCACTCAGAAAATGTTGGAACAAGAAAAGGAGACAGGTCTGTGGAATGAATTCATTAGATGTGTGGAGTCCTCTTGACTGCTAAAGAGGCGGTATGACTACTATGTTGACTCAGGAGGCAGGAAGAGCCTTGACGTTGGCTTGCCTCTAATTTACTGTGAAGAGAAGATACTTAATGTAAGGAATGAGGGCTGTTCAAAGGAGTTAGTTTGTAGGAGTTAGTTTGGCGAATAACAGGAATAGCAGGAGCAAGGAATTACATACTTGTGCTCCTTAAAACAAGCTTAGATTTCATTCATTCATTCATTCATTCATTCATTCATTCATTCATTCATTCATGTTTTAAGTAAAAAGGACTTAAGATGTTTGTCCACAAACAAATACTAGAATATTGCTTATATCAAACCATAAAGTAGCTGGGCGTGGTGGTGCACGCTTGTAATCCCAGCATTTGGGAGGCTGAGACCGGAGGATCCGGGTTCGAGGCCAGCCTCAGCTACCTAGTGAGGCACTCCGTAACTTAGTGAGACCCTGTTTCTAAATAAAGAATAAAAAATAGGGCTGGGGGTGTAGTTCGGAGGTAGAATGCCCCTGAGTTCAGTCCCCAGTACCGCAAAACAAAACAAAACAAAGACACAAAACCCCATAAAGTTAGGGTTTTGATTTTGTAAAAACTGAGATTTCATTACGTTAAATGAATGGGTTCAAGAATCTTCCTTTCGAATGAAGAAAATAGGAAAATGATCTGCACTTCCGCCTTTGACCACACATTCGTCTGTACTCCTAAATCAAACTTATCATCTGTACACAGTCGCATTGAATGTAAATGAGAACGATCTGATACTTTCCCTGTTAAAACAAGAACCTACAATCAGGGCTGCATTCACTGTGGTTCCTGTGCGGCTCCTGGCGCGGTCCTTCGGAGGCTGAGCCTCAGACTCCGAGATGAGAGGGGGTGGGGTGTCCTGTGAGCACCGCGATGATTGGCGGGAGGCGATGATTGGCAGGAGGCGAGGGCAGTCGCCACTTTTCTTGCCCGCCCTTGATAATATTTCCCTGCTGTCTGGGAGGGACTGAGGACAAATAGGACTTCGTGATGTCTAAGTAATTAGTGTATGTTGGTTCCAGCTGAACAAACTGGAGGGTAATGATCAGGTAAATGGAGATGGAATACATTAATGTAGGTTAAGGTATAAGAGACCTTAGGGAAAAACTTATCAAAAATTTATGGGGTTGTTGGAATAGCTGTATTTTATATCTTTTCATATATATATTTACGTGTGTACTTATATATTTATTAGTATATCTTTATTTTACCCTAGATTTACACAGAGATTAAAGCAATTTAAACATTTTCACCTCAACATGTATTCAGTTTTCCTCTTTTATGTGATTTGAGGATACTTCTCAACCTTTTTTATGAAAAATTTTGCCGAATCTGTTAATGGACTTATTTGTAGCTGATGTGACCAGTGATCCTAAAATA
Organism: Graphiurus murinus; assembly: GCA_004027655.1. Classification (NCBI taxonomy): domain Eukaryota; kingdom Metazoa; phylum Chordata; class Mammalia; order Rodentia; family Gliridae; genus Graphiurus; species Graphiurus murinus. The sequence goes on along the minus strand of PVLC010022844.1, from coordinate 9,414 downwards.
GGACCAATGATTAAGGTCAGACTTGTAAAACTTGTGTGGGGATGTCCCCGAAAAATACCAGGTGATCTTTTGTATATGTGTGTGTTGCACATTTGAGGCATATTCTTAAGATGACTTTGCTACTAAGGATATGTTAAGATGGTGGCCATCATGGTCCCTGCTTCCCAGTTGGTCTTAATGAGTTCAGAAGCATTTTCAGACATTTAGACTGCAATGCAAAATCTGTAGGATTCTTAACTTATTCTTGCAAAAAATATTTATAATTGTCGTTTTTCACCACAAAGTTTCCTTATCAGTAGCATACAGTCCCATGGTAGAGCCTCTGGACAGCGACTGTAGTACTGCAGTTAATGGGAGACAAGGCATTGGTTTCGTTGATGAGATTTTTGGATCTTGGAGTTCTGATAATTAAGGGATCAAAGGCTTTTAAAGGGCATACTTGCTTTAAAACTTGCTAGTGTTCACTTTTCTTATAAAACCTGGTCTCCAATAACCCTTGTAGATTAAGAACACAATATGTCTTCCTATGCAAATTTAAAACACTAGACTTTTTGGCGAAGAATTAAGCAAGAGAGGAAAGCATTTAAAATGTTCAGACATCTCATTTTCTTTTCTTGTTTTGCTGGTAGTGTCTTTGGGAAAATTATTTTGCAGGAACATTATACCCTATCAATTTGAGATGTTTTGATTATCTTTGGCTTGGCTGAATTACTTTCTCTGCATTTTGGGTAAAATGGAACAGGGTAAGATTCCTGGTAGGAATTTGTTCACATTAATATGGCTCATCAGGGACATTATGTTTAATTGGAGATCCTGCAGCATAGTAGCAGGAGGCTGAAGAGAATTATTTAGCATTAGCAATGGCTCGTCTGGGAGTTACCCACTAATCAAGGCGCTGGAGTGTTAGCGGTGAGGACGGTGGGATTATGACGATTATGACATGTAAGCATGTCTGCGTGCGTGCGAACTGGACAGGCAACGAGTTAATCAAGAAGTATATTAAATGGCTCCCATGCTGATTCATTATTATCTACCATCGCGCCTGTCAGGTTGTGTATTTAAAAAATACAATTATTGCTGAATTCAGTATGTATGTGAGCTGAATTCAGTCCTCATTCTTTGCTTTTCAATAAAATAACCTCGAATTGCCTTATACATATAAAAGTGGAAAATTATGTCAGTTGTGTCAACCACATGATTTGCGTTTTGAAGTCTGGCATCTTTTTTTTTTATTATTACTTTTGAGTAAAAATCTAATTTCAGATTTATTTAAAAATTTGTATATTATAAATGCTTTTTGGCTTATTTTCTGTTGCAATAAAGGATTTGGGTTCACAAATAAAATTTGCGTGTCTTTGTTTTTCAAGTTGAAAAAAAACAATTCCAGCATTTCAGAGAGAAATTAATATTTAACACATGAAGCTACGGAAAAATCAAAGCGTTAATCTTTTCCACCATCAAATGCTCCAAAACCGGGAGTGGGGGTGGAAATCTCCTTCTCTGTAGTGGGTGGTCTCTTTGTGCCAGGTAGACCCATTCTGTGCCCAGCATGGTTAGAGCCATCTGTCATATGAAACTATCAGTTAGAAATGCTAGAAATGTACATATTTGGGGGAAATGGAACTAATAAATTGCATTCCTTTTAGAAAATAAATTGAAATGCTACATAAATCCATAAGCAAACTGGATTATATCTGTAGACAAATTTATGGAGTTACTATACAGATGAACACATCTTTTTTATTATTCGAAGCACTGACAAATTTAATAAAACTTTCTCCCGAACTGTGACCTTCATGGATTAGCTTAATTAAAGCAATATTATGGGTAATACGCAGAGCGGTAACCTGTAGGTGGTTATTGAAATCCATCATCTACGGAGGCAGCGTTGTGGTCAGCAATTTCAGAAGTAAAACTCACAGCCGAGACCTTCCCTTGGGAGCTGTGAGCTCAGCAGGTTAAATCGTCAAAACCCAGCAAAGCTTCTTAAAAGACTGATAGGTCAAGCCCCCTGGAGTTAAAGGTAAACCAGTCGTTCCAGTCTGGAAGGACTGTGACTTTCTTTAGCAGTCAGGCAAAAATTACATTTGGATGGGAAGAGGGTTTATGTCAGTATCTTCATGTATGAATTACTTTATTCACATATATGTTCATGTACCTTACTAATTTTTTTTTTGGCATTACTGGGAATTGAACCCAGGAGTATTCTCTCTCCCAGCTACACCTTCAGCCCTTTTGTATGTTTTGTCTGCAATAAGGTCTTATTAGTTGTTGAGAGTCTTGCTAAATTGCTGAGGTTGGTCTCACATCTGCAATCCTCCTTTCTCAGCCTCCAAGCACTGGGATTATAGGCATATGCCCCCATGCTTGGCTTCAGGTGCCTTACTATTTAACTTTATTAAAAACATTCTTCTTTTTTTTTTGGTGGTGGGAGTTGAACCAGAGCCTCATGTCTGCTGGGCAAAGGCACCATTGGGCTACACCCCCAGCCCAAACGTTTTAACCCATGGAAAGTGACTTGTGAAAATTTTCCTTTATAAAATTGAAAGGGATGTACCAAGACCTTCTGAATATTTTGTTAATAAGGACTTTGAGCCCGGAGTGGTGGTACACATCTGTAATCCTAGCTACTTGGGAGGCTGAGGTAGAGGATAGCAAATTTGAGGCCAGGATGGACAACTTAGACCCTGTATCAGAATGAAAAATAAAAACCATTGGGATGTATCTCAGTGGTAGAACACTCTATGTTCCATTCTAGTATTGCAGTTAAAAAAAAATTGTCCTTTTACTTATACTTTTTTTTTCAGTTAAAAAAAAAAAATGTAACTGGCTGGAAAGCCAGGCGTGGTGGTGCACGCTTGTAATCCCAGTACTTGGGAGGCTGTGACCAGAGGATCCTGGTTTGCGGCCAGTCTCAGCTCCTTAGTGAGGCTCTCTGCAACTTAGTGAGACCCTGTTTCAAAATAAAGAATAATAAAAAAAAAAATAGGGTTGCGGGTGTAGCTCGGAGGTAGAATGTCCCTGGGTTCAATCCCCAGTACCGCAAAAAAAAAAAAAAAAAAAAAAAAAATGTTCTGGTGAATTTAAATGACATTTTTAAAGGGAATGTATGCATTTCAATGTTATATGTTCCTGGGGCTATGAAAAAGACCTAATCATGGATTCATTTTTCTCTAAGCATCTATTTAAGAAGGTTTGGAGGTACTATTTTACTGAAAAAGGATATATTTAATGAGTACTTGAAAATACAGCTCAACTTTGTTCTGATGTTTATAAGGCTGTAACTCAACTCGTATCTATTACCACCTCATTAAGACTGCTTACCCAGGTGTGGTGGTGCACATCTATAATCCCAGTACTTGGGAGACTGAGACAGGAGGATTGCAGGTTTGAGGCCAGGCTCAGCCACTTAGCTAGACCTCGTTTCAAAATAAAAGTGCTGGGGGGTGTAGGTCAGGGGTAGAAGGCCCTGGGTTCAATCCCCAGTACCATAAAAGAAAGGAAGGAAGGAAAGAAAGAAAAGACTACTTAGTGGAAAGAGAATAAAACTAAATGATACTGTAATTATGGCTTGTTGAGTGACCACAAAAAGTTAACTTACTGAGTTTCTGTGGTATACTAGACATGCATATCATTATGTGACAGGACTATTATCACCATTTTAAGTTGAGAAAAATTTGACTTCCAGATATAAAATGAGTTGCCAAAGATTGTTCATGCAGTGGAGATTCATCCATCCTTCCTTCCTTCCTCCCTCCCTCCCTCCTTTCCTTTTTTAATACTGGGGATTAAACCTAGGATCATTCTACCTCTGAGCTATACTCCCAGCCCTATTTTATTTTTTATGTGGAAACAGGGTCTCACTGAGTTACTGAGAACCTTGCTAGGTTGCTGAGGCTGTCCTTGAACTGTGGTCCTCCTGTCCCAGCCTCCCAAGTTCTGGGATTACAGACATGCACCACCACGCCTGGCTAGCAGAGCTACTTTCTAGTTTGCCTAGCTCTTGAGTTGTACTATTTCTGTTTCAGCACATTGTTTGCACTAAGTATAAGGAAAAGTCCTCTTCCTCCACAGAGAAAGGGGGTTGGAAGGCTGGGTTTTCATTAGTGCCTGTCGTGGGCCCAAAGCCCTGCCGGAACCCGGAGTAGAAGAGTGACCAGGAACAAGATGATTTCTGCTCGCATGGTGTCTACAGTCTGGTGGTAAAGGCAGATAGAGAATAAGAAGACATGTAAGTAAACAGTTACACGTTGTGGTGTTGTGAGAGAAATAAGTTGTTGACAGGGAATGGTGGGGACTTATTTGGATATTTTGAAACTACCACAGACTCATCCTGATTGAAATGAACTTGGATCCTTCCAGGTTCCTTCTGTCTGAGTCCTGCTGCAGAGCAAAACACGTAGGGATTTATTTTCATCATCATTCTTTGACTTTTCATTCTTTCTTTTTTGTTTGTTTGTTTTTTTCCGGTACTAGGGATTAAGCTCAGGGGCATTCTACTTCCGAGCTACACCCCAGCTCTATTTTTTGTACTTTATTTTGAAACAGGGTCTCACTAAGTTGTGGAGGGCCTCGCCAAGTAGCTGAGACTGGCCGCGAACCCAGATCCTCCTGTCTCAGTCTCCCAAGTACTGGTATTATAAGCATGTGCCACCACACCTGACTTTTCTTTGACTTCTCATTTCTAATTCATGAATAAGCCCTTATCCTAAATAATTTTGCAATCTAGTCTCTTCGATTAGTCATTACTTCCTTAGGAAGATAACCTTTTTTTCTTTTTTTTAAACTAGTGAATCTTCCATTTTCTCCAGATAAGATCTCTCCAAGGACTGAAGATATGGTAGCTGAAAATGTCTAACTCCTAATCCCCTAGACTTGTGAATATCACCTTCTTTGGTATAGAGACTGCAGATGTGATGGGGTTAAGGATCTTGGAATGGGGAGAGTATGTTGGATCATCTGGCAGCCTGATGTGATCACAGGGTCCTTCTAAAGAGGAGCGGGAGCAGGGCGTGGTGGTGCACACTTACAATCTCAGTACTTGGGAGGCTGAGACAGGAGGATCGCAGATTCTAAGACAGCCTCAGCAAGTAGTGAGACTCCTGTCAACCTAGTGAGATCCTGTTTCAAAATACAAAATAAGCCGGACGTGGTGGCACAGTCTTGTAATCCCAGTACTTGGGAGGCTGAGACTGGAGGATCCGGGTTCATGGCCAGCCTCAGCTACTTAGTGAGGCCCTCTGCAACCTAGTGAGACCCTGCTTCAAAATAAAGAATAAAAAATAGGACTGGGATGTAGCTCGGAGGTAGAATGCCCCTGGGTTCCATCTCCAGTACCGCAAAAAAAAAAAAAAAAAAAAAAATTGGGCTGGGGGTATAGCTTGAAGGTAGAATGCCTCTGGGTTCAATCCCCAGTACAACACACACACACACACACACACACACACACACACACACACACACACACTCACTAAGAAGGAACAGGAGATAGGGTAGCAGTAGGAAGGGTGGAGACACAGAAGGTTGGCGTGATGCCAGGAGGTACTCATCAGCCCAAGGACGCAGAGGCCTCTGGAAGCTGGAAGGGGCAAGGCGATGGACCCTCCCCTTACAGCCTCCCGATGGAGCTGGCTGCTGACGCCTTGATTCTAGTGCTGAAGACCCATTTCTGATTTCTGTGGTCAAGAACTGTAAAATAATAGGTTTGCGTAGTTTTAAGCCACAGAGTTTGCTAAGTTGTCACAGCATCAATAGGAAGTGAATGTAGAAACAATGGCTAGACATCAGAAATTCTGTCAATGTTCCAACCACATTAGCATATGAAAGAAGAAAATCTATGTGACTATCTCAATAGATAAAAGTCTCAATATACAATCTCATTCATGAAGAAAAACTAATTTATTTTTCTTCCCTCTCTCCCTTCCTCCTTTCTGTCATGGGGATTCAACCTAAGGGTGCTCTACCTCTGAGCTACACCCTCAGCTCTTTTTATTTTTTTACTTTGAGACAGGGTCTCCTTAAGTTGCGGAGGCTGGCCTTAAGCTTGTCCTCCTGCCTCAGCCTCCTTGAAGAGCTGGGACCACAGGTGTGCGCTGCTGCGCCCATCAGCATTAGATATCTTAATGTGTTTTGGGATTTTGACTTGTAGGCTTTTTTTTTTTTTTTGCCCCTTTGGTACTGGGGTTGGAACCCAGGGGCATTCTACCTCTGAGCTGTACCCCCAGCTCTAGTTTTTAGTCTTTATTTTGAAATAGGGTCTCACTAAGTTGCGGAGAACCTCACTAAGTAGCAGAAGTTGGTTGAAAACCTGCAATCCTCTGGTCTCAGCCTCCCAATACTGGGATTACAAACGTGTGCCACCACGCTCAGCTTGTAGGCTTTTTTTTTTTAAATGAAAGCTTTTTATTTTATTTTATTTTGTTTTTTGCGGTACTAGGGATTGAACTCAGGGGCATTCTACTTTCGAGCTATACCCCCAGCCCTACTTTTTATTCTTTATTTTGAAACGAGTCTCACTAAGTTGCAGAATGCCTCACTAGTAGCTGAGGCTGGCTGCAAACCCGGATCCTCCAGTCTCAGCCTCCCGAATGCTGGGATTAAATGAAAGGTTTTTAAAATGTTCATTCCTCTCTCTGTTCCTCCTTCCCCTTTGTCATTTCCCACCCTTGCTCCCTGTCCTGCCCCTTTCTCTGTCTTTCCTGGTTTCCCTCATTCCTGCCATCTTCCGTCCCAAAACAAAACACTCCACCCTGTTCTCCCTGGCGTGGCATTTTGGACTCCTAATCCATACCCAGCTCTGATGGATGTGGTTTGGACCCACAGCAGGTCTGTCCCGTTAGCTGGTTTAGAATTTGACTCTGAAGTTGTTGGAGCCGCAGCCCTATGTTTGGTGGCCTGGTTTAACCAGTGACCTCGGGCTGTCTTCCCAGTCTCCTGCAGAATGTTGTATAGCTCTGTCCTGTGTTCAACATTTCCCACTTTTGGAAGAACCAGCATGCATTTTTCTTCGGCTCTGAGTTCATGGCATGCTTACCATTTCTCTCTGGTTGCCTGTCTTCTTTTACAGATTTTATTGAAGCAGAAAGAACTCACTCTGCCATGGCTTTTTTTTTTTTTTTTTTTTTTTGCAGAACTAGGGATTGAACTCAGGGGCATTCTACCTCCGAGCTACGCCCCCAGCCCTATTTTTTTCCCTTATTTTGAAACAGGGTCTCACTAAGTTGTGGAGTGCCTTACTAGATAGCTGAGGCTGGCCGCGAACCCAGATCCTCCAGTCTCAGCCTCCCAGATGCTGGGATTACAAGCATGCACCACCAAGTCCGGCTTTTTTGTGTGTGCTGAATTTAAGTTTACAAAGACCAAAGAAGAATGCTGAATCTCAAAGTTGTATTTTTGCTCCTTTTCCAGCATCAGTTCATCTAAGTTGTGTACTTGGGACCTCAGGTATTGGTTACAGGTAGATCTGGACCTGACCCGTGCTTGAGCACACTCAACCTGGGTAGGCATGGTCTTGCCAGCTCTAGATCTCTGTTTATAGCCATCAGCCTCCTGAATTCAGGCAGCTTCCTTGGTGGCTTGTTCTCACCACTAAGTGGCCTCAGTGGTAGCTGCCAGGTTGGTACTAGTAGCAAAGGGAGAAGTCTCTTAGGCATCTCTGAAGGAAACATAAGGGTTGTCTGAAGATGGCCAATGCAGATTTATGTCTGATTTGTTCATGTGACTTGCAGCCTGTGTTAAGGAAGAGAGGCTCTAGCTCAGATGAGTAGCTCAGATCAGATGGTAATCCACTGTGGATATCTCTGCTCATTCATTTACTCAGCAAAGCACTGCAGAGCGCCCCCTGGAGGCCGGGGCAGGTGGTGTATCCCGTGGTGCATTTGCAGGCTTGCCAGGGGCAGAACCTTGTCTGTCTAGAGAGGAAAGTGTGAAGTCCAGGTAAAACTGCTTATAGGTAGTATAGGAAAATGTTTTATTTTGTAAACATCTGACTGTTCACTTGCTCCCAAGTCCTTCTGTGAATCAGTTGTAGATTGGTTTCTAATTCTATACTGTATCCCCCCAAGTGGATGTTCCATGTTTGAGTAAAGGGGCCTTTATAATTAAATCTAGCCAAGTATCTCCAGTGAACTGTTGTAATTAAGTGTTATAGATCCCGTGGCTGCACTGAGGCAGCTCAGCTGGGCTGCTCTCCATGCAGGAGGGGAGTTCACTTTCAGAACTCCGCCAAGCTCTCTGTAAAGGTTTCACTTACAGATGGCTCCCTGCTTCCCACGGTTCGACTTACACATTTTCAGCTTTACAGTGGTGCAAAAGCAACACACATTTGCTAGAAACTGTGCTTTGAATTTTGAGTTTGGATCTTTTCCCAGGCTAGCGATAGGAGTGTGATCCTCTCTTGAGATGCTGGGCAATGTAGCCACTTGATCAGCAGGGGAGCCGCAGACTTCGGCGTACCTTCTGGCTAAGCTAGCTGCTTCTGCAGGTTAAGTGCGGCTAGAGTCTGGATCTTAAATGTGCCCCAAAGGCCCAGGTGGTAAAGGCTTGGTCCCCAGCTCAGTGCTACTGGGGGCTGGTGGAAACTTCACAGGGTGGGAACAAGTGGGGACAGATGTCCCTGGCAGTGGGACATGCCCTGAAGGGGGTTGTGGGGCCCCAGCCCCTCTTCCTCTTTTCTCCATCTGGTCCTGGCCATGAAGAGAGCAGTGTGCTTCTGCCATATCGCCCTGTACCACCATGGGCCCAGAGCAGTCGGGCCTGTTGATCGTGAGCTGAAATCTCCCAAACCGTGAGCCCAAGGAAGCCTTTCTCCTTATGAGTGGACTACCTCATGTACTTAGCACAGCAACAGAAAGGTGCATGTTATGCATTTTCTACTTAATGATATTTTTGACATATGGTGGGTTTTGGGTGAGGAGGGCGCTGCTAACCCCATCATAAGTCCAGGAGTGTCTGTAATTTTTTCTTCTGAATAAGATGTTTCTGGAGCTGGGCATGGTGGTGCATGCCTGTAATCCCAGTACTTGGGAGACCGAGACAGGAGGATCACAGTTTCAAAGCCAGCCTCAGCAGCTTAGCGAGGCCCTCTGCAACTTAGTGAGACCCTGTTTCAAAATAAAAAATAAAATAGGGCTAGGGGTGCAGATCAGAGGTAGAAAGACCCTGGGTTCAATCCCCAGGACCCAAAAAAAAGTTTTCACATTTAAAAATTAATTTATAGCCGGGCGTGGTGGCGCACGCTTGTAATCCCAGCATTCGGGAGGCTGAGACCGGAGGATCCAGGTTCGCGGCCAGCCTCAGCTACCTAGTGAGGCACTCCGCAACTCAGTGAGACTCTGTTTCAAAATAAAGAATAAAAAGGGGCTGGGGGTGTAGCTTGGAGGTAGAATGCCCCTGAGTTCAATCCCCAGTACCGCA
>PVLC010022843.1:0-25000 GCA_004027655.1 Graphiurus murinus | reverse complement strand
TTCAATCCCCAGTACCGCAAAAAAAAAATAAAAATAAAAAAAAATAAATAAATAAAAATAAAAAGTCACTTACTGTTTTTGTTTTGCCTTCTGGAGGAAAATTAGAGGAATTCTCAGACTTAAAAAGGCTAGAGAATTCTTTGACAGCACACATGCACCATGAGAAACACTAAAAGTCTTCAGACTGAAGAAAAATGATTTCACATAGGAAAAAGGAACTGTAGAAAAAGAATGGATAATACTGGAAAGGATAAAATGTAGGCAAGTAAGAAGTGACTGTTGCAATACTACTAATATTACTTTGTTTTATAAAATGTAGAAGGAAAACTATGTGTATGTATAATAAGGATTGTATGAATAAAAGGATGAAATGGGAAGTACTTGTGTTACTGGAGGGTCAAGAGGGGTATTTGTGTTACTTGAGGGTGAAGCAGGGGGTACTTGTGTTACTGAAGGGTGAAGCAGGGGGGGGTACTGTGTTACTGGAGGGTGAAGTGGGGGAGTACTTGGGTTACCAGAGGGTGAAGTGGGGGTACTAATATTACTGCAGGATGAAATGGGGCATACTTATGTTACTGAGGAAGTGGCTCCTGGTTCTCTTCTTCCTGAAAGAAAGATTTCAGTTGGGAGAAACAGAGAGAATAAGAAAATGCAATGGGTTGAAAGGAATGGAAAGAAAATGATACTCCGGAGAATGTGGAGCAGACCTGCCCAAAAGGGGGTGGGATGGCCAGTGTCCTCTGCCTTTAGTGTTTTTGTTGCCTGTCTGGGATCTTCCCTCCTATGAATTATTAATTTGGGGGTATTTACATCAGATTCCTGCCAAAGCTTAGTGTGGCTATGTCGCCAATTCCATCATGTTGCGATTTTCCCCAACATCACCTAAGCAAAATGGGGAAAGGTAAAACCACAATGGAAGTGTTATTATAATGACACCAATAGAGGGGAGAGTGCTAAATATTTGCACAAGCTCTAACATGCTATGGACCCTAGACCTCAGGACTGATTGAATCCATTTCCCCTCGGCAGTCCTTGGGTAGGGAACAGTCAGTTGGGTGCCTGCTGGGAGTTGAGCTTGAGTTTCCTTTATCCTTCTCTTTGCTCCTATTTACTGTAACACTCAGAGATGAACAGCTTAGTGTTCTTGAATGTACAAGAAATGGTAAAAGCACTAGTTTAAGGTTGATTGTAGGAAGTCCTAAGTGTATATTGTAATACCTAGTATGACCACTAACAATATAGTACAATGTATGCAGCTAAAAAGGTAATAGAGGAGATAAAATTTAAAAAATAAGTAATGCTTGACTAATAAAAAATATAAGCAAGGAGAAATACGGGAACAATGGTAGAGGAGATTATTAGGAAGCAAATAATATAGTGGTTTTGAAATGCTTCGTTTTCGGGGTCTCCCGTACCCAGCCCAGGAATCACTCGTACAGCCAATGTAAAACACAAAGAGGGAGTTTATTAATGGGCTCGGGACTGGACTACTGCAGAGGGGAGGGCAGTCCTCCGCTCAAACAGCAGCATCCCCGTTCCAGAGAAAAGGGTTTTTTTTTAACAGGCTAAAAGCATAAGGGGAATCACAGGTGTTGAGAGTAAGGGAATTGGCTATTTCAAAAAAGCACCGGGCCTATTGGTCCTGGGGTAGGGAAATCTTCAACTTGCAGAACAAGATGCAGGTGGAGCTTTCCATGTGGTTCGTGTTGGTTAATTAGAGCTGGTTCGCTGGGCGGTTATGGGTATGGGATCGTTGGGGAATTTCCACTTGTTCTAAGTTACTGCAACTAAATAGGGCAAAGGTCAGTTTAAAAGTGAAGAACAAAATGGAGTCGGTTAAACCAATCCTCATAGTTTACTTAAACTCAACTATATCACAATAAATTAAATGTAAATTTACTAAATAATCCAATTCAAGGTAAAAAATTTTTAGACTGAATTACAGATAAAACAGAATAAAATCCAATTATATTCTATTTACAAGAGGTACAGTAATTGGTAGAATAAGTAGACAAAAAAATCAGTAAGGCACTATAATTTAAACAATGGAATTAATTCATTTTACCCAGTGACATATAAACTACAAGATCAACTAGATTGTATATTCCATTGCATAGCACATAGAATAATTATAAGCTACATATTGTGGCAGCCATGGAGGTGTGCCACTCATATTTTTCAAGAAGGAATTTGCAATTTGCATTTTTTCTTCAACAAGGGAAGTTAGCTAATAGTTTTCAACTATTGGTCCCTTCAGGATGGGCTTCAGCTTTCAAGCTGAGTCCTAGCTATTCCCAGGCAGGCCCCCGTCAATGACTGAGCAAGTAAAGAACTGGGACCTGAACATTCTGCCCATGGAAATAATCCAATGACCCATCTTTGTTCTGAAACTCAGTTTTGTTATGTCTGAGACTTTGTCAGATCATATTGTAATTTACGGGTTTCTTTCCCCAATCTTCCTTTCTCCTTGTATCACAGGGGTCATAGCTTGGCATCTTGAACTGAAAGCTCCTCCGATCAAATTCTACTTCCTCCATTGGTTTAACTTTGTACTTCTAACTATCTCAGCATCTGCTTCATGGAGGATCTGATTTATGCCTCTGATATTAGTCACAACCAAGAACACAATTTATGAAGCCCATTTCAAAATTCAAATGCAAATCTCCTTGTTTAAAAGTAAGAATTTCAACGTGACAAGAGCAGCAGAGTAACTTAGCAAGCACAGGGCCCTATATGACTGCACAGGCCCTGTGCCCCGGTATCAGAAGTGGTATAAGAAAGTAGATGAAAGAACAGTGGTTGGAGATTAGACTCCTCAGTGCCTACCTGGCAACGAGCAATTGATCTTAGGTGATATGAGGAGCATGGACAGTCTCTGGTACAATATGGCGGTCTGATGCTAAAACTCTTACTGGCAGTAATTTGAAAGAAAATTCTGATAGAGGGAACTAGGCTGACCTGTAAAATGATAAAAATGATGCAGGATTTAAAAAGTATGGGGGTGATAGGCAATGCATGTAAGAGAATGGGATTGACTGACTGTAATTTCATCTCATGGATGTCCAACAGAGGAATGATGAAAAGCAGAGTGAGTTAGTAAACAATAAAAAGTAAACATTGATGAGCAGAGGGCCATTTTGGTAGCTTAAAAAGAGGCTTTACTTCCATGTTCAGAGAAAGAAAACCATGAGAAACAAGCTCAGGATTTAATAGTTAGAATTTCCAAGCTACAAAAAGGGAACTCAGGTCTCTCTTCAGGAAAGCCTGGGACTCTGAACCATGCGATGAGTACAACTGAATTGAAGCCCATTTACAAAAGTCTACCATTTCCTACTCAAATTAGCACTCAATACACAGGATACCAAATGACTGCATCCTGAATTTCTTACCTTCAGCTAGGTACTCTTGGACTCACCAAGTCAGAAAGTTGGACAGACCAAAGAGTAATCCATACAAGTTGCATATGGCACATATAAGATCAAACCTAAGTAAGGAACAAGGTTAGATCAAGAGGTAGGCCAGACTTCAGTGTATCCCACTATGGTTTCTCCAGTGTTTTTTCTCTCAGGTCATGGCTATGGCCATAGAAAGGAGTACTGAATGACCAGCTGATGGAAAAGCAAAAACCCAAGCATGTTTTATAAATGGATCTGCTCCATATTTGGCTGCAAGCCAAGAATAGACAGCAGCTGCATTTTAGCCACACTCAAGGGTGAAATAGCAAGAAGTGACAAATGGCACAAAGGAACATGCACTTTGTTTGGAAGAAAAAGTGGTCTGAGATGAGGCTATTTGTAGACTCTTGGACAACAGGGAATGACATAGCTGGCTAATCAAGATGCTGCAAAGAAACTGTCAGAAAGACTGGAGACAGGGGTCTGAAGTAGAGGTATATGAATAAATACTTGGGTGTTGGCATAGATTATCACATACTAACACCCACCAGAAGTCAATACAGTGTTCCATTTAAAAAAAGAAGCCATTATTCTGGACTGAACTCCTAAACTAGGCCCCTACAAACCAGATCAAACCAAAATGAGATAACTCATGCTAAATTCCACACACCCAAGAGGAACCTTAAGGAAGCAAATAGATCCCCAATGAGACTAGTTTTTTCTATGTGAGATTTCAGTCTACCTGAGTCAAAGCAACACGGAAGGCCCCTCCACTCTGATCCTTATCAACAAAGACACCTAAAGTAACTGATGTCAATCAGCCATCTTTAAATCTATTATTCCTTTTCCTTTACAAGCCTTGCTGTTACCCAGTGGGATGTTCATTCTGTTTTATAGAATAGAGGCTGTCCCAATTCACGAATCACAGATAAAAGTCAATTTAATCTATGACTTAATTTGCTGCAATTTTGTTTTTTAACAGTGCACCAAGGAACAAAGTGGACAAAATGAGTGTTCAATTTAAATTAGCCAAATTGTCACTGGCCACTCCAGAATTAAAATGCAGTGTACGTGACAAAGATAATGGCAGAGCCGAAGGCTGCATGTAGCCTGGGCTGCCACTCCCCATGCCTGGTCTCATCTAGTCCCTTCCTCATTTTGCTTCCTTGATTGTGTAGGAAACTTCACAGTGATGTGGCAGAGCCAAAAGATCAAATCCCTGGATTTGATCCAGGGATGAAGTGAGAAACTTAAAAGTGAAGTTATGGAAGTAAGATAACTTAAAATCTGACTCAGTTTCCCAATGCTACTGTAACATTATCATAAACTTAACACGTAGAACAAATTTATCATCTTATGGTTTTGAGGTTAGAAGTCTGAAATGAATCTTTCTGGGATGACATCACCAAACTGACAAGAGCTGGGAATTTTGAAGTGGCGATTCAAACAACACTATATATGTTTCCTGTTGCTTTTGTAACAAAGGCCCACAAACTCGGTGGCATAAAACAACACAGACTCATTGAATCTCAATTTTAACTCAACAATCCAAAATGGTTTTGCAAAGCTAAACTCAAGGTGCCTTCCTTGGGGAGGCTGTGGTGGACAATCCATTTCTTTGCCTTTTTCTGCTTCTAGAGGCTCTGTTGGTTTTCTGGCTGATGTTCCCCTTCCATCTTTGGAGCCACAGGACATCATTCTCTAGTCTCTTTCAGAATGACTTTTCAACCTTCCTCTTTTACCTACATGGAAGATGTGTGATTATATTAGACCCACCCAAATAATACAAGGTATTCTCCCCATCTCAAGATTCTTAACTAAACCCATCTGAAAAGTCCATTTTGCCATATAAAGTAATCTACTTGTCAGTTCTCAGATTAACTACTGCTCTAGAAAATCACTTAAATAAACAGAAGATTTCCTTGTGTTGATTGAGGTTTCAAGGACTCTTACCAAAGTATATCTCATATTCTCCTAATTCACCCAGTTAGGTAGAACATAGGCTTAATCTAAGAAGTTCCATTACTTGTTAATATACTTTATAATTCTGACAAGTGTGCACCAACAAAAATAGCCCCAAATCAGATACACATGATTTCATTTCCTAGAATTATAAATATATATATTTAAACCATGTTCACTACATTTAATGATATAAAGGACAGCACTTATATAATTAGATGTAATGATAGAGTTTGACTTGAAAATGTCCACAGAAAAAAAAGTAAAAACTACTTGCAGATATTCTAGAAATAAAAATACAATAACCAAAATAAAGCAGTAACGGAGATTTTTAGCAGCAGTCTGAATAAAAAGGAAAAGAGATTTATGAAGTGCAGATAACAAAGAAAAAAGACTCATTAAGAATCAAAATGTGAAGCAAAGCATGGTGGCTCATGCTTGTAATCCCAGTACTTGGGAGGCTGAGTCAGGAGGATCCGGGTTCGCAGCCAGCCTCAGCTACTTACTGAGGCTCTCTGCAACTTAGTGAGACCCTGCTTCAAAATAAAGAATAAAAAATAGGAGTGAGGGTGTAGCTAGAAGGTAGAATGCCCCTGGGTTCAATCCCCAGTTCCACAAAAAAAAAAAAAAAGGATGAGAAGTGTGGGTAAAAGAGAATAACCACAGCAGAATTACTGTAATGAACTACAAAATACCAAGGAAATAAATTATTAAAAAAACAACCAGAAACACAGATACATTACCTCAAAAAAACCTTTTATCTGACTGTTGTAAGCACAATAAAAATCAAGTTAACTAAATTATATCATTGATATGTTGAAGGATAATAACACTTAACCTAGAGGTCCAGACCTTTCAAAATATGGCAAAATTATGACATTTTCAGATAAAAAGCACTGGAGTGTTCACCAGCAACACTTACTAATAAAATTTCTATGTATGCTATATAGAAAAAGGAAGTGATTCCAGATTAAAGTTTTTGACAGAAAGAAACAATTTAAAGCTGGATGCAGTGGCTTATGCCTCTAATCCCAGTACTTGGGAGGCTGAGACAGTAGGATCTCAGGTTCAAGGTCAGCTTCAACTATTTAGTGAGATCCTCAGCAACTTAACAAGATTATGTTTCAAAATAAAAAACCAAATAGGGCTGGGGGTGTAGCTTTGAGGTATAACACCCTGGGTTCAATCCCCAAGACTACACACCAAAAAATAAGAATCAATTAAAAGTAGAAAAAGTAGCTAAAAATATGGACAAAAATAAACAGTCATTCTATTAGACAAAAATAATATAGAGTTTCAAAGTTTGTATAAGTATTGAAACAATCTAGAGCACATTTTTTATCACAATTGAATTAGGCTAAATATATGCTCAAAGAAATAAAATTATGTGGAAAATTAAGAAATATCATGTAAAAACGAACACATTGGACAAAGAGGATATCATAATTAAAAAATGGAAGCTAGAATATCACAAACTAAATAATGGTGCAAATAACATATAGTATAAGAAAATTGTTAAGGGAGATTAAGGAAAACTAAGAGGAAAAATATAGCCCTCATGGGATACTTTGAAAAAGTATTGAAACTTAAGAACTAAGCACCCACTGTAAGATGTTATTCAAATGACAACAGAAAAAGCCCAAAGAAACTATAAGGAAGGATATATAAATTGTGATAGCAGAAAATAGTAACATAAGTGAAAAATACCATCCAGAAAACAAATGAACAACAAAGCCAATAGTTGGTCCTGTAAAAAAAAAAAAAAAACTAATAAATTGATAAATCTACAAGGTAAATAAAGCAACAAAAATAATCATAATAACCAATATCATGATAGAGTAACTATTAAGTAGATAACAAAAGGTTATTAGTAAAAAAAATTCTGAAGTTCCTAGAAAAAATAAGAAAAACTAAATTGTAAAATTCCTACTACCATCAAAAATTGTTAAATAGCTTTCTACAAGGAAAATTTCAGTAACATATACCTTCACTGACAAATAAATCTTACAAAAACCTTTCCAGAGGAGAAAAAAAGATAAATTACACATTCCAACTCATTTTATAGAGTTAACATAACTTTAATGTTTTTTAAAAGATAGTAGAAAACGGGGAAAAATTAGAGGTGACTTTTGAATCCTGTTGAAAAACTCATAAGCCAAAGATTCAGTAATAAGTAAAAAAAATATATCATGAAAATGCTTGATTTATCCTATGACAGGATTCAGCTAACATCAATTTTATATTAAATATAATTCAATGTATTTTGTCACAAAAACAAGTTAAAGGAGAACAATAACATGAGACTGCCTTGATAAATGTAAAAAAATCTTTCGACAATATTAATTAGCATTCATGTTAACATCTCTTAGGAAACTATAGAAAAAATAGAATTGCTTTCAACTAGTAAGAAATGTTTACAATGCAATTTACCATAAACTTCATACTTCTTGAAGCTTTAGAGGTCTCCCCTTTAAGACAAGGGTCAAGAGAAGAATGTCCACTATCTACCACTCAGAATTATGTTAGAGATGCCAGGCAGAGGAAGTAGTGAATTTTTAAATATCAATGAAAATGCAGGAATTAGAAATCAAGAAACAAAACTGTCATTTGTCTGGTTTTCATGATTGTGTACAAAGAAAATTCAAAAGAATCTATAGATATATGTTTAAATTTTTAAAACTTTAGCTGGGTTGCTGGATTCAAAGTTTAAAAATACAAGAAATCAATAAGCAAATATTAACCAATAAGCACTTATGAAATTAAATTTAAAAAAGAACATTTATAATATCATAAAAAATCAAGTCCTGAGAAAATAAACAAGATTTCTATGGGAAAACTGTAAAACTTCATTTCAGAAAAATTAAAATCTGAATGAATTGAAAATTCATTAATTCATAGACTGGAAAACTCATTATACGAAAGTGGTAATGCTCCTTATGTTGATTTATAGACTTGATTCCTAACAAAATTCTAAGAGGGATATTGATGGAACTTGACAATCTAATTATAAAATGTTTATTAAATGCAAAGGACCAATTATATTGATGACATTTTCTCTTAAAGAATCATGTGAAGAACAAAATCATGTCAGGGAAATGGATGGAACTGAAAAACATTATGTTAAGTGAAATTAGTCAGTCACTAAAAGTAAAAACTTGGATGCTCTCCCTAATATTCGGAAGCTAGGGTGAAAGTAGGTCATAAGAGGGACTCTAGATGAAGAAGGAGAAACCTTAGATGAGCAAAGAAGATGGCTTAACTGAAGGTGATGGGGGCTGGGGGGGATACCTTTATGCACATGATGTACTTTCACAAATATATCAAAGTCATTCACTAAACTGAACATGAGAAGGAGGGAGGGAAGGGAATGGGGTGGGAATTGGGGAAGGTTTAAATGAGAAATGTGTGCATGTGTGCCTCTACCAGCTTGTACCTAACCAAGATGTATGATTACAATGCACAAATAAAAATAAATTTAAAAAGAATCATGTGAGAAGACATGCTTCCATAGAGCTCTTAAACTAAATCCTGCATGATACTGCTGCATGTAGATTTAAAGAGCTAGTAAAAAATTGAATGGAGTAAAATCTAATTTATTTTAAAAGGCTAGAAATACAGCCCAGCTCACATGCTGGCAATTAATTAATGAGGGCAAAATTTGGTCGGGATAGGATATATATATATATATATATATATATATATATATATCATGGTGTGCATGTGCACACACATATGCAGATAGATGATAGGTAGATAGACACATGCACATGCACGTGCGCGCACACACATATACATACATATAGCTTGGCATTTATTTCACACCATGCCTCAAATTAATTCTAGGTGGATTAAAGACTTAAATATGAAAGCTAAATGTTATAGTGTTTGTAAAGAATATAAACACTGGGTATAAAAGAACACTGACAAGTCTATTGAAGAAAGGCATATGGAGCCCTAAAAAATTAGAGTTGAACAGGTACCTCGAAATAGAAGTAACATATGATGCCCAGGACAGTCTGATTTATGCCATCCAAGATTTTAATAGCTAATAATATACTCTTCCACTCTCAAAAGCACCCTAATAAACTCCATAAATTACATATTTTTCAATTTTTGAGCCCTACCCTTTAGCCCCATCTTCTGAAAGAGCTGCAGCCTCTGATTTGAGAATTTCTCTGCCATTCCATAAAATGAATCTTGTGGCTTTCACTGGGCTTCTCCATCTGCAGGTTTTAGATTTCTGTTCTTTGGATTCCCATTTCACAAAATAATTGCTATCATCTATCTTCCCTTCTCTTTGTCCTTGTGAGCTTATAATACAATATTTCTTTACCATAATTCCAAAAGAATGAAGATAAATCCAAAACAAGTAATTATAGTCTAAGTGTATACTACCCAAAGTACTAATTTACTGCTATCTGTTCATTTAAACTCCTTGCTCAAATCATGTCTGCTTTAGAAATCCTTCACAACAAAAATGCAAGAGATGGTCATTTTTTCTAAAAATAAAGCCTTTCTTCATCATCCTGAGAAATGAAATACACTTTCCTTTTTGCCTTTGTGTTGATGTTACTGTAGTATTGCTTTTTTTTTTCCTTTTGGGGTACTGAGGATTGAACTCAGGGGCATTCTACCTCCGAGCTATACCCCCAGTCCTATTTTTCATTCTTTATTTTGAATCAGGGTCTCACTAAGTTGCGGAGTGCCTCACTAGGTAGCTGAGGCTGGTCGTGAACCCAGATCCTCTAGTCTCAGCCTCACAAATGCTGGGATCACAAGCGTGCACCACCACACCCAGCTCTTAGTATTGCTTTTAAAGAAAATTTTTTTCAAGATTATATAGTTCCTCTATGTGTTATATTTATATACTGAATAGGAATTAATACTTATCAAATGGAAACCTGTACCACACTCCCAAACTTTTTATTTAGAATTTTGCTTATGGGCTTCTTGTTCAAATTAAGTTCCCCTTAGTTTGTTATAGTTTCTGCTATCAGAGATATGTTTGAGATTCCCAAGAATGTAATATTTTCAGTCTTTCTTTGTTTCCCCTAGTTTTATCCCCAACAGCATTAAAGACAGGGACTACATCAATATTCTAAAAGCAACTTCCTCTTCAAGGACATCAGCCCAGATTCTGGAAACATAAAATCATAATTGGCTGAAATTGTTTTGATTGTTGTCTGATAGAGGATAGGAGTCATGTTTTAATTTTCCTGACCATTAGCACAAAAGAAGGACTCCATAAATGGCCACCTATTTAAATATATATTTAGAGTACTAATTAACGGTTCTCTCATTGAGTGGAAATACATATGCCGTTTTAACTGAAAGTGATGTTATGGTGTGGTTCTCTTCCTCCCTCCAAGTTTATCATCTTGGCAATAAAAGCAAACACATGAGATGACTTGTCTGCAGAGAAAGGCAGTTGTATCAACTTATCACTCAGATTTGAATGAGGATGTCTGTCCTCAGAAAGAGTTTTTGTAAACTGATAAGCTTCTTTTGAAGATGAGACTTTCAAAATAGAAACTTTTTCTTGTAGGAAAAAAAGGAAGAAAAATGAGGTCTTTGCAATTACTGGATACATCATTTCTATTTTTACTAGCAAAATGCAAGGATCATGGGAAAATGTCATTGTGAGGGAACAGATAATTGCCTTCTATATACCTCTACTCATAAAAGGAAAATAAACTTATCTCTAATAATTTCACCTCAGTCTAGATCCATGAGGATATTTTCTCATGAAGCCTCTGTGAGGTTGGCCAGGAACATGATGCACATCTTTACTTGCAATCTGCTGAAACTGAGAACACGGAGAATTTAAACAAGAACAAAATTGCTTTGTTCATGGTGAGCTAAAATTAGAAAGTAGAACTCCTGATTCAAGGTTGGGCTTGAGAGAAATCCAAGTGCAATAACAAAAAACAGGTCTTGCCAACTTCACAGCACCTCTAACTGCTGTATGTGCAAGGAGCCCATCTCTTCATTACACTTTCCAGAGAGGGAACTGGACTGAAGAGTACAAATACCAGTTTTCCTTTGGTAATTTCTATCCCTGTGGAGTGCAAGAATAGAAATGGCCTATAAGGTCCCTGGTGGTACAAGTCTAGGGGCAGAAGATCAGTTAGAAAGAGAACACTGGATTAGTTTGAGTCTGAAAGGAAGTGATGGATATGTAAGGAAGGGTAGCATAGCCAAACACTCCAAGTCTTATACTAACAGCATGAATTTAAGATACACTAGTAATGAATATGTATTATGCTTGAAAGTTATATTTTGCACATATATCAATTTATTTGATGCAATCTTCAGACTTATCTATTGGGCAGGTAGTGTCACTGCTAAGTCTATAAATGAATAAATGGGCTCAGAGAAGCTAATTACTCATTTGATACCATCCAACCATTCATAGTAAAGAAAGAATAGTAGTCTAAATCAACATTCTAAGTTTCATCTTCCTTTTGATTTTTTGCAATAGGAAAAAGCAAATAGGGGAATACTGGCAGGAATTATTATTTTAAAGAACTTGGGTAATTTCAAGCAAAATATAAGTCTCGGTACATTGTTAATGCTAAAAGGAAGTTAGTCTTGGCATTGAGATGAGTAACAATTCTTCCTGGAGGCCATTTGCAGCAAAATGAGAAAGTATAGAAAATATAGCATCATGCATATTATGCCAGGGGCCAGATCCTCCCAGTATATACATAGTATATACATAGAGCCAGTTGCTCTAATGGCTTCCAAGTGGAGATGTTTTCTCTATAACTTGCTTAGTCATTACTTCATCTTAGAAACTTGGCATTCCTTTAGCACTGCTTTTTTTTTTTTTAATGATGAAAATACAAAGACTTGAAAGAAAAGATAAAAAGGAAATGTGAGAGCATGTAAGAGAATAGATTTGTTGTAAATGCATGAAAATCATCTTGGTAAACACCAACTTCTACGCAGTAGCTGGAAATCATGCTGTCCAGCAGGAAATCATCCAGACTGCCCAGGAAACAGCGGAAATAGATCAAGGAGGTGGATCCTCCATGAACACCTACTAACTCAATGAATGAGTATTTACATCAGAGAGGCATCTATTCATGAGCTACATTTTTTATTAAATACGAAAACATCTATGATTTTTACAGGACAATATCAGTTGAATATGTTTGCACCACATGTAATTTCAGTATTGAGCGATTTAACTTTATGTCCTATTTTCAAATATTGCAAATGTCTGCTTCTTCTTACCGTTATCACACGTATTTCTCTAGTATGTAGTTTCCTCTCTCTAAATAATGATAACAACAGCTACTAATTTTCAAGTACTGGGAAATTTTCTAGACCGCTTTAGATAATTTCATATCTAAAACATTAATCCAGAAAGCTATTGTTCTCATTTTACAAACAGTGACACTAATTCTAAAAGAAAGTTAAATAATTTTCTATGTACATAGTAGTAACTAGGAGACCTGTGATTTCAACTTAGAATTAAAGCCCTTGAGGATGAGGCAGTACTCAGTATATCTACCAAATGGTCATTTGTGTATCTTCTACCTTAGTATGTGTGTTGGAATCACCTGAAAACTTAACTTGCATTCCCATTTTATACCCTCCTCAGAGTCTAATCAAGTTGATATAAAATGGAACAATAGAATCTACTTTTCCAACAATTCCCTTGGAATGACTTATGAAGCCAGTAGAAAATGTGCCTTTTAGGATTGTCATGTCAGTGTCTTCCATACAGGTGTGTGTGTGTGTGTGTGTGTGTGTGTGTGTGTGTGTGTGTTAACATTTTTTGAAGTAAATTCCAGATAGCAAGGATAACAATGGAATACAGAATAATAACCTGTTAGAGCTACCCGGGAGAGTTAATGTATGGTGAGTAGAGTGGGGTTAAGCTAGGACTCCTGGGCTCTTTGTGAGTTGGCTAATTTGAATAATTTAGCTGGCCCCGGGCCATAGGGGCTCTCTATAATTGATGGTATCTAGCCCTGGGATGATTATGGCAGGTATATAGGGACCTGGAATTTAGAGCTCACAACGAGAAGTTCTTAGAGGTATGGACTTATCAGCAGCTCCCGATGGAAGGCTGACTGACATCTGGCCAGGGCTTCAAACCTGAGTGTAACATCTATATGTATATATGTTCTACTTTGCTCCTTAAGATTTAACACAAGATTTGTTCAAACTTCTATATGAAGTAACAAAATAAAGGGAGCAAAAGAGGTAAGATATGCCTTTTGCCCATTTCTAGATCTCATTTCTGTAGTCATGGAATTCTTATTCTCCAGCCCAGTGTTGAATTTGTTATTGTCTGTCCTGGTTTGTAAAAAACGTAAACATGATCAGACATGCAGACACTAACATACCAAAGCACTCACAGAAGAAATTGTGTGAACAGCATACGTGATAAAGTTTCAGAGTTTAAATTAAACGAGTTGAAATTGTTGCAACAATGACAAGTTAGCAATAATCTTTAGATTTAGGTGTTTCTTGGGTGATTCATTGTGTGGCCCTCCCCTTCTCTGTTAACTTTCTGCTTCCTATGTCAGTGCATTTCTAATGCGAGGGGGGTTTGCTATCTCCTCTATTTCCTGGACTTCCTCTGACCCTCTTCTTGTGGTCTCAGATTCCACTCCATGTAACTTATCTTGATATTTTCCTAAAGAGAGAATGTTTCCACTGGTGCCAGCTATTAATATTAATGCTTATTTTCACTTTGCTACTGGAGACATATGACTTCTCATGGGAAGTCTTCATTTCACTGAAAGGTGTCATTTAAGGTCTATGATTTAAATTATCCCCTGAATAATACCCCTCATTTCATATTGTTTTCCATAATAATTACAAAGTAATTACCTTGATTTCCACTCAGTAGCCTCTGGGAATAAAACAGGATGGCCAGAGGAAGAGTATTATTCTGCTTACCTTCACCAATAAATTCAGCCAAGGCTACAGAACAAGAAGCTTGAAAGCGGTTTCACTAAATTTCTATTTCAGTTTACAGAGCCAGAAGAAAATAATAACAACAAAAAATACACAATTATACATTCTAATAAGAAAATGGTAATAATGGTAAAGGAAGGAGGAGCAAAAATATTAAGCAACATGTTGTCAAGGAATATGGGGGGACTGACTCATGTAACGTCATCTGTTGCTTGAGTGAAAAATAGAATCCCTTCCTTCACCTTCTTGTCTTCTGAACCTCACCATTTTGGAATATGCCACGGCTCCATTCTCAGGCTTGCTCTGCTCTCTACAATCACTCCCTAGGTGACCTCATCCAGTCCTATAAACTGATGTCTCCCAAAGAAATCCCCAGCCTCACTGCTCCCTGAACTCTGCCCACTCACCGGCTCCCCTTAGGCTCAACACACACGTCACACCAACATGGCTAAGGAAGAATTCTTGATTTTTCCCTTTTAGCTCTCTAATCTTCCTTAAATTACGAAACGTGCCTACCATTTCCTAGATGTATCTCTGATTCCTTGCTTTCACTTACATTCTTCCAATCCATCTCCTCTGGGCTCTGCCTTCAAAATAAATCCTGAACTCCATCACACCTCACCATCTCTCACTATACAGGCTGCCGACATCTTTCCTCAACTGCTTTAATGAGGTCCCTGAGAATCCTGCCTGCTCTTTGCACTCTGCTGCCTATAATCTGCCTCCAAGCTGTCAGAGCAAATTGTTTTAAAAACTATAAGCTTGACCGATACTTTCTCCTATTCAAAATCCTCTAATAGCTTTTTGTCACAGTTTGAAATATGTAGAAATGTGTCATAATGTCCTGTAACCCTATAGTCTCTGGCCCCTGATTCCCTCTTTGACCAAAACTTTGACAGCTCATCCCCTCTCTACAGCATCTCTAGGAAGCTTTTAAATCCTTAAATATTCTAAGCTGTTCCCACCTAAGAGACCAAACAATTCTTACTTCCTTGACCTGGAATGATCTTTCCAAATCATGTAATTTCATTAAAATATAAAACTCATCACCCCATGTGTCTGTACTCTTCCCTGGGTCTCCTCTCTCTCTCTCTCTCTCTCTCTCTCTCTCTCTCTCTCTCTCTCTCTCTCTCTCTCTCTCTCTGATTATTTTATTTCTTCCACTAAACTGTGCACATCATAATGGTACGGGCTTTGTGTTTCTTCTTATATTATAAACCCCATGCTCATAAGAATGCTTGACAAATGTTAAATGTTGAATAAACATTTGTTAAACAAATGAATCTATTTATCAAATCTGAAATAAGTAGAGAAGATTTAAACATATATTAGGCAATAAATGTGAAGATAATAACTAATTCCTAAAATGACAATTCTGTACTGACAGCTTGTATAACACACCATAATAAACTATATTTATTGCACATTTAGTATTCAGCTCACATCAAGCTTTTCCATGGACATCATCTCATTTATCTCTCACCACAACCCTCTGAAGGAGTCCTTTTAGCTTCCTGTATTACAAATGAGCAACCTGAGTGCCACTGAGGTTAAGTGTCTTATTTTCCCATTGTTACACAACTTTTAAATGATAGAGTTGGTACTTGAACTGATTCAAATTCCAAAGCCAATGCTTGTAATAACTGTATTACACAAAAGTAGCATGGTATTTTTTTTTAAATCTAGACTATCTAAATTTCTATCTGTTACTTAAAGGTTATGATAACACAACCATTCTGTAAAAGAATAAGCTTAGGAATATCTGAATATACTATGAACAACATGAAGGAAAACAATAAGATTGCAACGAATACTAGATTAAACATGAGAATAAATGGTTTTTAATTTTAATGTAGACTACACTCTAGTTTTATAAACTGGACTTCAGTCTCCTTTTCCATGAAAGATGGAAATTAGATTAAAATGAAAAGTTGGAAACTAGATAGTTTCAGCAAAATTCACTTCACATGCATGTTTTTTTAGTCTCTTGCTATTCTTAATTTATAACTGTTTTGTAATTACCAGATGAAAATGTCCATTTTTTACTAAGTACACCTTGTGGAGTGACTAAGTATATCTAATTAAGTATGTATTACCTCACATAGTAATATATTTTGTTGTGAGAAATTTTAACATTCCTTTTCTTAGCATTTTTCAAGAATATGATGGATTATTAACTTTGATCTCCATGTTGCAAAACAAATTTCTTAAATTTATTCCTCCTAACTAAAATTTTGTATCCTTGACCATTGTCCTAGGGAATTATCTATTGTCTTTCTACTTAACTCATTAATATTTCCTATCCTGGTCTTCAGTGTATTTGATTTTTTTGTGACATATGAGCTATTTTTTTGTGGTTTTACTTTCTTTCTCAAGTCAAAGCTACCAATGGAATTTTTAAAAATCCACTTTAAAATTGCATCCTTTTCAATGGTCACTCTAAGCACAAGCTAATTTTACTCATATTTTTCAGAGTTGCAAACAGACAAAAGAATATTAAATTCAAATTCACATTTATAATAAACCTATTTATTTATTTTCACCTATCTTTAGCTTTGACTAGACTGATATGTGAAAGATACATAATTTGTTTCATTGCTGTTGTGTTACAATCTTTTGTATTCTAAAAAATCATGACAAGAAATGAATGTTTTACATAAACTGTCAAGAGAATATGTCTAGTAGCAAAAACATCCAGATGTAAAGTGGAAAATCTAGTCAGGTGATATTTTCTTCACAGAATGCCAAACATCTGGAGGTTGGGAGAACTTCACAAGTACCTAAGAATTTCATTTATCTGGAATTTTATTTTCCTGTAGCTATATCCTGATTTGTCACATTGTAAGTAAGAAAAGGCAGGGTGAGGGAGTGTTGAACTCTAGAAAAAAAAAGGTTTTTTTTTTCTCAAAAAACTATATGATATTATTGTTTAAGTTTTTAAAAGAATTTTGGTCTGATCAAAGGCATTTCTTAAATTCATAACTCATATAATATAATTCCAAATCATGAAGCTTTTCATTTGTCTTGTTTTTTTATATTGATAAACAGAATACAGAGAACAGAAGAGCTTAAGTGTATATTTTCTTCTTGCACTTGCAATAATTTATCCTTAATTTCAGTTACAATGATGTACGGAGAATATATACATTAAAAATACTAAGAGGAAATAAACTAAATGCCAGAGTTTTTATTAGATGCCTTAAGATTGTGATAATTTTCTTTTTATCAATTTTCTATTATGGATTAATATTATTTATAATAATAAAAAACAATTTAGTCTTTTAGCTGATTATAGATATTTTCAGGTTATATTTCTGATCAACATGGTTTCTATGAAGAATACCCAGGTAATTTTTAGAGTGTGTTGGTTATTGTGTGTATCAGGTAAATAGTGTAATGCAGTTTTCCTCACTAATGAATGAAGGCAGACATCCTCAGGAACACTGGACTCAAAATGCTCTATGGACAAATTACCCAGGATTTTTATATCAAAAGGTTTAAGAAATTGAATATTTTTAAAAATTTAAGAATTTCCATGAGACCAGTCTTCATTGTGGCATTGAATATATTAAGAAATAAAGAAACAAAAAATTAAAAGTATCTTTAAAAGGCCTGCTATTAATTCAGATACCTAAATATTCAAAAAATAAATTAACATTTATTGAAAAAATGTTCTTTTATTCAATTCACCTCAAGCTAGAAGCTATTAGATACTCACTATACTAAATCGTTTCTTAATAATTTCTGCCTCACCTTAAGAGGAGTTGCATGTTTTCTTACTCTGGTGAGATGCTATTCAATAGACTGTTTAACGAGTTGTCCCTTGGTGAGTTTCTGGTAGTAATAGCAATATACCTTGCAGTGAATTGATGAGAAAACATCAGAATAATTGGAGTGGATTACTTGTAAATGATTCCTAAATCTTCTCATTAATCAGCAAGTCCACTGAACTCAGGGAATGAAGTGACTATATAACAAAGAAAGCTATCAGAAAATGTGATTAGTTCTGGCTTGTACATTAGTCTGTTCAGGCTTCTATAACAAAATACCATAGACTAGCTAATAGTTTAAACAATAGATATTTATTTTCTTGTCTTTCTGGATGCTAAAAGTATAAGATCAGGTTGCCTACAATGTCCAAGGATGGAGAGGCTCTCTTTCTGGCTTACAGACTGCCACTTTCTTGCTGGGTAGACTTTTCTCATGTGTGTGTATGTGTGTGTGTGTGTGTTCACAAGTGCGTGCACGCATGCACATACTGGCAGGAAGGAAGTGTGAGAAAGTATTTACTGGCTCAATATTATTAAGTATTTGTAGTAAGACTGTCCAGAATAGGTAAAAATATTAATGTTTTACTAAAATGTTTACAGTGTAATTAACTGGTAAGGTCTTCTATCAATTGATGGAATCATCTCACTCTACAGCACATGGTAATTATCATTGGTTTGAGTCAAGAGCAAACTTAATTCCAAAGCCAAAATATAAGTTTATTTCTTATAACTTTCATCTTTATTTTATCTTCACCTTTGAACTTAAGTTAAAGAGCATTTAAAACTTTTTCTTCACCATAAAACATATCAAGTAGCTTTTAGAAGAGAACAAAGGCAGAAAAAAAAGCACATTCAGCTAACATTGAAATCATGGCAATCATCAGTAAGTCAAACAATAATAAATGCTGGCAAGGATGTGGGAAAATAGGAATTCTTCTACACTGTTGGTGGGGTTGCAAATTAGTATAGCCTCTATGGAAGTCAGTGTGAATATTCCTCAGAAAATTGGGAATGGATCCACTATATGACTCAGTTGTATCATTCTTGTATATCTTTCCAAAGGGACTAAAATCAGAATATTATAGTAATACATGTGTATCCATGTTTATGGCAGCACGATTCAACAACAATATGCCAGAGAAGGTTAAAAAGTCTCTGCTGAGCTGTGTGTGGTGGTGCATGCTTGTAATCCCAGTACCTGGGAGGCTGAGACTAGATATCTGGGTTCGCAGCCAGCCTCAGCTACTTAGTGAGGCCCTCCACAACTTAGTGAGACCCTGTTTCAAAATAAAGACTAAAATATAGGGCTGGGGATGTAGCTCAGAGGTAGAATGCCCCTGAGTTCAATGTCCGGTACAGCAAAAAATAAATAAATAGTCTCCGCCTGACGTGCAAATCAAAACTACACTGAGATTGTGTGTAACCACAATTAGAAATCAGAATATTATAGCAATATATGCATATCCATGCTTCTAGTAGCACAATTCACAGTAGCCAAATTATGGAACCAACCTAGGTGTCCATAAACAGATGAATGGATTAGGAAATGATAGGATATACACACAATAGAATTCTGTTCAGCAATAAATAAGAACCAAATTGTGTCATTTGCAGGAAAATGGATGGACCTGGAGAATAATATTAAGTGAAATTAGCTAGTCACAGAAAGTGAGAGGGCATATATTTTCTCTCATATGTAAAGTTAGAGAGTAATCAGGATACAAGAACTTTAGATAATGAAGTAGAAACCCCAGTAGAGCAAGGGAGGTGTTTTTGGGGAGGAGGAGGAGGAGAAGGGAGAATTAATGAAGGAAGCACCTCCACTGATATTATATACATATTTGAGAATACCAATGGCAATCTCAATATCCTGTATGGGGAAGGGGGATAGGGGAAGGGAGCCGGGGAAAGCCCACCAAGTGCTGTGTGCATGTATGGTATGTCATCATCACTATCAACTACATTATGATGTGAGTCTATAATGCACCAATAAAAGTATAAAAATAAATATCAAAAACTGGTACATAAAAAAGAAATCATGTACTACTGGGTTATAACACAAAGACTTCTTCCAAATTCCTAAGCTTACCATGACCCTTATCTTATTTTATCACTAAGAAACATTCTCAGAAGCATCACTTTTCCCCCTTATATTAATTTCACCTAATATTTCTAAAAGTGAATTTTTCAAATGTCTTCAGCAGCATGTTATGGAATTAAGTGATGTAAAGTATTTAATGGGCAAGAATGTTTGGAGAATTTGTGTTAAACAAAATTAAGATGTTTTCCCCAGCAGCATTTAATATGTGAAACTTTAATATGTCAATGTGTGTCAGGAATCTCATATGAAGCATAGACAATGTTTTCCAAGCTTAGAGATTCATAGCACTTCCTATTTTGAACAACACTTAGCGAAGCTTGATACACTAAAGAATATACATTGTAATTTGAGAAATGCAATACCAACTGTGGTCACTTACCATTATAGTAAAAAATGTGTGCTTTCAAATTAGAATATCTGGGTTTGAATCCTGGTTCTGCTTTTGTTATTGTTGGTGCTGTTGTTGTTCTTGTATGATCCTGAGTGCTGAGTTTCTCTCTCAAAAAGAGATGATTAAAATTTGGTTGTTGTACAAAATGACCAAATACATGCAAAATATTTAGAATAACACATGCTACATCATGAGTATTAGAGTTAACTCTTAATATTAAGAAAAAGTTGCCTAAGCCAAAACTACAAAGATAGAGATAGTCTTCCACTGCTTGCCTTGATAGACTGAGTTCGGTTGACTATCTCTTATTTATCAATCTGGCAAAAATCTGGCAATTGAATTACATGAGATGCTATATTCATAACCAATGCCATTGGTTAAGTCATAAATTCCTGGGAGCACAGACCATATCTGTCCATCATCTCTTTTTTGAGGGTTATATTAGAACATAACCAGCCTACACATCTTAGCAACTCTGGGCTGTCCAGTGCTTCTGTTAGCATGTAGGAATCCAGGCCCGTTGGAGTAGCTGTGAAGTGGGTCTCCAGGCAAGATGGTCAATGCTCTGATCCAACAAGACTAGGTGTATCAGCAAAAGATGGTAGAAGGGTGTTTTTGAGAGGAGGAGTTTACTTGGGTCATACATTTGGAGTTCTTAAGTCAGGATTCTTCTTTTGTACCTCCCCATTAGAGGACAGCTGAAACCAAGCAAAGGAAGAGAAAACCAGGGAATCAAGGTAGCAATACCAAGGGCTAGAGTCAAATCTGCTCTGGTTGCTACTTGAGTACTTGTTTTTCCTGAGACTGGTGTGGTAAGGACATAAATGACAGTTTATCCTCAACTGTATCCAGTACATACTTACATATAATAGGTGTTAATGAATACATCTTTTTGATCATGCAATATATTCAAGAAATGTAGTGATAGTGGTATAATTAACTCTAGCTGTGTGAATAAAGAAAATAAAATAAACAGAGAAACAAGAAATGACAAACACATTAAACAGAAAGGAAGAGTTTTTCATTAGACAAAGCAAAAATTCTTCCCCAATAAAAACATGCTTTATATCTCAAAGAATGGGGCACAAGAGAAGGTAAGATTTGCTCCAGGACTTCTTCAAGGGTTAATGTAGTGAGCAAAGTGTTCTGCAACCAGGAGCCTGAAAACAATTCAATGCCAAGTCTCACCATGTGGCCGGCTGTGCTGTGCAGCTGCTATTTTTAGTCCACATTCACATTCACGCTGCTCTGGGTCAGAGTGGGGACATCTGTGGAGAGAAATGAATTGCTTGCAGCAAGACAAGTTTTGATGAATAATTACTTGTGCTATCATGTGCAGTTGGGGCCAGTTTCACTCCACACACTAAAAAGTAAGCCTTCCAGGAAGTAAACATGGGCAGGTCCTCCGTGGCTGCTGGTGGCTCCCAGTACTAATGACACTTGGCAGTGCTGCCAGAATGATGAAGAATTAATTGATTTGCTGTGAACTCTACTAAAGGTTAGCACTGCAGCTGATGTTATACAATGCAGTTGCATTTTTAAAGCACTTTAGGATGATTAATTTTTTCCCAAAATTCCAAGGAAGCAAGCGAAAAATTACTTTTCCTTATAATTTGAATGTTGTCTTTGCAACTTTATATTCCTAACCCCCAGACTTTTGACTAGTACAAGGGTTCTTTGGCAAATTCCATATTCCAAGAGCTAGAGTAAATAAACATTCTCCTGTTTTCTATTTATTTATAACTGATTTCTAAAGCAGGCACCAGTTTTCTTTATTTTTCTTTTTTTTTTATAACCCAAGGGGACTAGCAACTGACCATTTTTAATCTCTTATAAATATCAGATGTCTTAATAGGCAGTAAGGTACATCACCCCTCAATCTGAATAACTTTTTAGGGAGTTAAGAAATACTACTGTTCTTTAAAAAAAATCATTAGTTGCACACATTAAATGAGCTCCCAACAAAAATTAGAAACATTTGTATTTTAAGAATATATATTTATGGTGGAAAATTTAGAAAAATAAAACTAACATTTCAACATTCATTTGTATATGTATTTATATTATGTTCAACCTTTTGAACTTGATTTTTTATTTGAAACTTTATGAGATTTTCTCTATATTTTCAAGCATCCTCAGAAAATATATTAGTAATGCAATTATTTTTAGTATACTTGTATAGGTACATTGTAATCCCGTATCATAATGAAGTTCAGAGTGATTGGGATATACATGCACACAGCACTTGGTGAGCTCCCCCCTAGTTCCCTCTCCACTCCCTCCCCTTTCCCATACATGATACTGAGATTGGCATTGATAATTTTGTATATCTGCATAGCATCAATGGTTTATCTAACTAACCTCTTATTTTGAACATTTAGATTATGTATTATTCCTTCTAAACTATGTAGAGAGATGCATAATGTGATGTTGTGATGCATATCCTCACAGGAATATGTTTAATATACCTCTGATTTTGCTTCAGTATATATTTCAAAGAATAAGGTTATTTTGCCAAAGATACACTCATTTTTATCTGTGATAGTGTTAAATTTTCTAAGATCACTTTCCATTTTTCATTTCAGGTTACTTCTATTTTCATCTTAAGCATTTCAAATTATTTGTTTATTGTTTGTTTTTGGCATTACTTATGGTGAGAAAAATTGATATAATGAGAGTCTAAGTCTCTCTCTCTCTCTCTCTCTCTCTCTCTCTCTCTCTCTTTTTTGTGGTACTGGGGATTGAACTCAGGGGCATTCTACCTCCAAGCTATACCCCGAGCCCTATTTTTTATTCTTTATTTTGAAACAGGGTCTCACTAAGTTGTGGAGTGCTTCACTAGGTAGCTGAGGCTGGCTGCGAACCGGATCCTCTGGTGGTCTCAGCCTCCCAAATGCTGGGATTACAAGCGTGCGCCACCACACCCGGCTGAGACTCTAAGTCTCCTAAGTGGTGAATTCTGTATATCTTTTTCATAATAGTTTTGGTTTTGTTTTCATGCTTTCTCCTCTCTTTATGACTCTGTGTTGGGGCTAGAAATGGGGTGCTGCACAATCCAAAGTTAAAACATGTACTGTTGTCTTTGGGGATCAGACATAAGCACAGATTGTTAGTGAAAGCTCGAGGAAAAGAAAGTATAATGCCTAAGTGGAAACAATAGGATCCAAGTTATTTTAGCAAGATAATTAGCAAAAATGTTGCTGCAAGTATATAAGATACAGAAAGGGTACTTAATGAATTCATGATTTTTACTAAGAAAATTTCCAGTGAAAAGTGTTGAAAATGGTGTCTTTGATGAAATAGAGAAGAAAATTAAGTTTAAAAAAGGGGGGAGTACCTATCTGTAATACCTGTACTTGGGAGGCTGAGACAGGAGAATCATGGTTTTGAGACCAGAATCAGCAACTTAGTGTGACCCTTAGCAACTTAGTGAGAACCCATTTCAAAATAAAATGAAATATGCCTGGGGGTATAGTTCAGAGGTAGAATGCCCTTGGAAGGAGGAACAGGAGGAGAAGGAGAAGAAAAAGAGAGCAAACTACTCAGTCTTCAAACAACTTAGAGAAAACAAAAAGATGCTAGGACTTGTTTGTCCATAAATAAAACTTTTTCTCTTTAAACAGCAAAATACTATTAAAATACGAAATAACCTCAGGGAAAAGATCAAAGCAAGAGTACTTCCATCAAACCTGCTAACTTCATAAAGTTCATCTCAAGTGTGTGACTGTGAAACCCTTCACTGAGGACTCAGAAAATGCCTCAGAGATATTCTCAATTATCTGGGCATGGTGGCACACACGTGTAATTCCAGTAGTTGGTAGGCTGAGACAGGAGGATTGCAGGTTTGAGGGCAGCCTCAGCGAATAGTAAAACTCTCATTAATCTAGTGAGACTTTGTTTCAAACTAAAAAAATAAAATATGGCTAGGAATGTATCTTGGAGATAGAATGTTCCTGGTAACACACACACACACACACACACACACACACACACACACACACATTCTCAGTTGCTTAATAGGGCTTCTAAGAATCTTAAGAATATGGAACCACACTATTCACCCAACAGATGAATGTATAAAGAAAGTGTGGAGCTGGGTGGTGGCACACGATTGTAATCCCAGTACTTGGGAGGCTGAGACAAGAAGATCCAGGTTCGCGGTCAGCCTTAGCTACTTAGTGAGGCTGCACACAACTTAATGAGACCCTGTTTCAAAATGAAGAATAAAAAATAGGGCTGTGGGTATGATGAGGTAGCTTAGAAGTATGAATGTTAGGTAGAAAAGAGGTATCGGGAAAATTCATAGAAATATAGTTTTTAGCCTTTTTAAAAAATCCGGAGAGTGTTGTCCACCCCTTGAAAAGAAAATTTTGGTTCAGCCCAAGAGAAACTACAGCCCAGCCCACCGCCCACCGGAGATGTACCCGCACACACCTGGAAAGAG